>JAEIFU010001994.1:0-53102 GCA_018904235.1 Lordiphosa stackelbergi
ATATGTACTGCTTCTTCATAGATTTTAAGGCAGCCTCGACACAGTAAATAGGGACAGCCTACTGTATAAGCTAAGCAACTTAGGCGTATCCACCAAAATGATAAAAACACTAGAGAACCTGCACAACAATAACACCACAAGAGTGTGGGATGGCCGAAGCCTGTCGGAAGGATTCACCACAAACCAAGGCGTCAAACATGGGTGTTTACTCAGTCTTCTATAATTTGCACTCTATGTCGATGATATTGTAGACAAACTGGCTGGAGGAGTCAATCTAGGTACTCATCGTTTCAAGGTGCTGATGTATGCTGATGATATTGTCATGATGGCGAAGACACCAGAAATGCTACAGGAAATGATAAATACTACGCAGACATACTGCAATATACGGAAACTTGCTATAAACAGCGAAAAATCAAAAATACTTGTAGTACGAAATGGAAAAGAAAGATTTGCCCGAAACGAAAATTGAGCCTTGCAGGTTTAAGAGATTAAGAGGAAGGATACACAAGTGGCAATAAGTAGTACGTGGAATGGTCTGCTGAAACGGAACCTAGTGAATATGAGCACGAAATACAAAATGTACCAGGCGACAGCCAAAGCGATCACGTGTAATGCCGCTCAAGTAAGGGGTGTCGAATCTTATGAGGATGTTGAAAGGTGCCAACGCTATTTCATAAAAAGAGTTTTCCACCATCCGCAGAATACTCCTCCCTGCATTATTCACATACACATTAGACATCCACTTCAAATATGTCCTTAAATCCTGGAACATGCCGGACCGACGATACCCAAAGATAGTAACAAAATACCTGCTTGAGTCAAAATCACAGTTTTTTAGTCAATGGTTCAAAATGGCAAGCGAATATGAGTCTCCGTTGACACTAGAAAACCCAAGCTTGAGGAGATTGGAGCAGAATAGACTGATTGTTAGCATTGACTCTAAGACAATGCAGATATGGGAGGAGAGAGTTTGGGGAGACTAGTTTACAAACGATTAACATACAACTTGCAAGAAAACAACTACTTCCAGGACGACATCAGCTCATACAGGATAATGCTTATTTTTAAAGCAAGAGTAGAGATGCTCAATCTAAATTACCGACCACACCTGCAAAATCATGGCAGTGAATGCTCACTGTGCAACTTGAGGGAACGCGAGGATATAGTGCACTTTTTGGGAAAATGTCCAATCCTACAAGAAATCAGGTCAGCCTGCCTCGGAACACAGTATAAAGATTTGGAGGAATGCGTCAACTTGTTGAACGGAAGCAACTGGAACAGCCTATCATCATATGTCAGCCGCGCACAAAAATATAGGCAACAAATAATAGAAGAAAGTTTTTAGGGAGATTATTAATGTAAATTAATTGAATTGTCTTTAAATTGTTAAAAACCTGTAAAATGCTCAAATTTAGAACTAGAACTTAATTGTAATTTGAAGCAACAAAAATTCTTAAATTGAAATCGGCATTGGGCTCACGGCAAATAAAGCTATGCCTGCTATATGCCAAAAATATACTTCTCTGCTAATATTGCTGCTATTACCAATTATGCATACGAAGAGCATTCAATTTAGTGAGCTCACTCACGCTCTCATCTCTATTAACTCTTTCTGTCTGTGCACCCGCGAGATATTTGGCGTGCAAACTGTTTTGTGTGGCAAGTTGTAACTTTTTTTTTTTGTGGTGTATGTGAGACTTTTTTTCTTCTACAAATCACCCACACTCCCTCCCCACATACACAGCAATCAGCACAGATTGCCATGTGGCGGCAGCTGCGGTTCGGCTCCTCCAATCTCAATTCTCTGTTTCTTTCAAATGCAGTTCGATTGCCTCTGAATTTGCGAGTGCACTCAACTTGTGAACTATGCATTTTCACTTACAGACATTTAAGTGTTTACATATAAAGAAAGGATTATTTAAGCAGCATTTTCAAAAAGTCCTTTTTATATTTTTTTTTTGTTAAGTAATTGTATTAGATTGTTTCCGCTTCGTAAAAAGCCATAAATGCCAATTTTCGCTGTTGTAGTGAATGACTTTTAAGTAATTAATAATATTAAAAACTTGTTGATTGATCGACTACCTTTTTTGGGCGGGAAACCCACAACGCGACCCAGCCATAGTTTGATTTATGTGATAAATACGTTTTGCAAATGTTTTGAAATTAAATGGAATTGCCCTTATTTGATTAATTTGCATTAACATCATTAAAAAGTTGACATACTGACAGACAAAGACTTGTAGCTTGGCCAGAAGATTGCTATGCATATAAAACTTCACCTTCATTAAACAGTATCGCGCAGGTCCGACATAAGAATGCCAACCAATTATTGAACCTTAACAAATAGTATTCCTTAGAATATCTAAATTATTGTCCAGCGACTTTACAAGGTTTGTCCGGAAAGTAAAAGGACTGATTTTAGAGGGCGTTCCTAGCTAACGAACGAGCGGCTGGTCAGTTGTCTCCGAGCTCTTGAAGAGTGAGGACAGGCATTTTCGTGCGACGTGTTTCTGTGACTGGTGAAAGCCGAAAATGCAGCGCGATTAAATTCTTTGTGAACTCGGTAAGTCTGCGTCAGAGACGTTTGATATGTTCAAGCAGGCTTAACCAGATGTTAAGGGCCGGGAAGAGGTCGCCGATGAAGACCGTGCTGGAAGACCTTCGACTTCGACAAACACCGACAATGTGACTCGTGTGCGCAAAGTTTGAACTCAGACCGTCGACTAAGTATTCGTTTAATTGCCCAGATGTTAAATTTACCAAAATCGGTGGTTCATGACATTGTGACGGAGCATTTGAACATGCGCAAGGTGTGCGCGAAGATGGTCCCCAAAGTGCTCACTGACGACCAGAAATTGTGAACAAAGGCCGGTAACCAAACGCTTCCACAGCCGCACTACAGCCCAGAGGCTACCAACCTTCTGGAAACTCTCGCAATCCAAAGAAGCTAGACTTGGCACCACTACTCAGTTCCTACCGACAAAGAAAACTATCTATCAAATAACCATGAACCACACTTATGTGAATTATCTAAGCGCTACATGGTCTACTCTTAACTTTAAAAACCTAGGGCGTTACTCCGTCAAGAAGATACATGTTGAAAATCGAATAGTCAGCAAAAATTTGCAAAATTTTAAATTGAGTTTAGATTGTCATGAAGATTTGATAAATATCAATTGTAATGTAAGCTTCACTTCTTTGTTTTGTGTTGAAAAGATGTTAGATGAGAGATGTTAGAAGGGGGGGGAATAACGCCCAGTGAAATAACGCCCGTGGTAGCCTTATTTCACTCCTCAAAAAGTGAAATAACGCTATAAATTAATTTTTAAAATAATTTTATTGAAATATTCTGAAATGGTCTTCAATTATTTGTCTGCATAGCGAGCATAAAAATTTTTTTTTTTCTTTCCCTTACTAATTTGTCATAACACTCCGATTTTGAAATGATTACATGGCTTTAATTCCACATACCTCGAACTTTCCACACATATTATGCAGGTAAGGACTTCTCAAATCATCAATTTGAAGAGAGTCCGAGTCAAAATCACCATTATCATTTGTAGAATCGCCATGCATGAGATCATTTTCGAGCTGAAACTTTGCACAGAGTTTTCTTTTACTGCACGCTGCTAATATGTCGGATCCAACCGGATCGGATGACTCCTTTTTGTAGCTGCCATACAAATTTCGTTCGGAAAATTGGTTTTAGTAGAAAAAACTGTTTTGTTCTCAATCTTACGCTCTCAAACACGGTCATGGAATTTTTTAAGCTGATCTGCGAAGTTTGGTCGAAGTCGCAACCGTTGAGCCAAGCTTTTCTGTATCAAAACTTCGGTACAGACGAAGTTAGCTTTGCCTTTCGTTTTTTATACCCGTTACTCTAGAGTAAAGAGGGTATTAAAGTCGTGCAAATGTATGTAACAGGCAGAAGGAATCATTTCACCAATAAAGTATATATATTCTTGATCAGCATCAACAGCCGAGTCGATTTTGTCCGTCTGTCCGTCCGTCCGTCCGTCCGTCCGTCTGTCTGTATGAACACCTAGATCTCAGAGATGGTAAGATAGAGGTTTGACATGTATGGGACAAATGCTTCTTTTATCTGCACGCAGATCAAGTTTGTTTAAATTTTGGCCACGCCCCTCCCGCCCCCGCAATTTGGAAAAACGTTATATCTCCTACAGTTTTACGATTGACGATTAGTACTTCTAGAGATAGTTAGTTATTAGAAAAATAAATCGATTTGCCGAAGAAATGATAAAGATCGGATGAACGGTTCTCAGTTATAGCAAAAATCTGAGCTCTCCTCGACCCACCCTAAAAAATGTTGCATACTTTTCGGTGTTACACTAAAACGCAGAACTACTTTTTATTACGTTACGTCTTAACCGACTTTAACTTACCTTTTTTGTTAGTGAGGTAGTTAAAGAAATCTTCAAGTAAAATTATACCTGTCTAAATTTTTGCTCAATTCCACAATTTTATTATATCTTTCTATTTTTTGCGCTTCTGGGTAAGCGCACTCAAGTCTCCTTCGATTGCATTCGTAAATGTAACAGAAGCAAAGGGCCAAGCCAGCTTCTCTCATCTTCCTTCCCAATAATGCGTTGAATGACTCCAATGAGATTGTAGTCATTAAGTTTAGACCGTAAACAGAAAATGCACGAGGTGTGGCTTTAAAATAAGCTAAAATAATTTGTTTTAAGCCTTAAAATTGAATTTCCTTCACCACTTACGGCTTTCCTTACATTCTTGAGGAGATACAAAATACAGAGCGGGTTGAAATCAATATTATCAAGGAATAAAAGTGATGAAAGCGATATATTGCTAAAATATTGAAAAGGAATAAGGAAGATAAAAGGCACGCCCGTGGGCTACAGCAGGTGTAGAATTTAGGGGTTGATTCTAGATGGCGTTCTTCAATATTTTTATATTACAATACCAATAGTGAATCATAAAATCAAGCGGCGCAGAGGGGGAAAAAAAAAATTGCCACGGCGCTCTTTTCTTTTTTAAATTTCATCTTCCACAAACATACAAACCATCAACAAAGTCCTTTAAAATAGCAACAAAACAACTTTCGTCTTCTTCACTATTGGTATAGTAATATTATAAGAATATTGAAACCAGGGCTGCAAATCCCTCTAAAATTGGAAGAGGTTCACTCCTGGTTCGAACCCGCAAAACTTTTTGGGTTCGGGTTCACGGAGTGGGTTCAGAAGGTCGGTGAACCTAGGTTCGTGTTTGAATCGGGGTTAAAGAATAATTTGGTTTGTTGCTAATTCAAAAACATGGATACAAATCGGAACAACCTTGTTCAATTAGAGTAATTTTGGCATATTACATTCAAGCTTTGTTTAAGTATTTTACGGATAAAACAAATTTAACTGACCAAAAAAAAATTTGACAAAATTCGAAATTCAACATATGCGACTTTTTTAGTTCTTTACAATTATAGTTTACCCAAAACTTTAGGACATTAGAATTGTCAATTGGCAATCTTTGAATTTCTCATAAAGAAGCCATGAAATCGTTGATTATGTATTTCTTAGAGTTCTTTATATTCTAGATCCTAAGCTAAAAATGTATGAATTGGGATTGAAGTTAAAGTGTGAAACCGTTTTTTTAAGAACTTTCCAAAATGTACGAACATTCGAACCTTAAAACACCAATACAAGAACCTGTATGTTTGCAATTACGTATTTATATCGAAAAATAGCAAAATAAACATTTAGAGCAGCTAGAAAACAGGTAATCGGTTTTGTTCTCAATTCCACTTCCACAAAAGTTTTTGGAATGTGGAATTGATTTCTGTTGTGATAAAAAGTAAAACGAAAGACTTTTCGAATTCAAGTTTTACCTTTTGGCTAGTGAAATTAAAAGTATATTCCAAATTTTGCAAACACTACAAATAACCATATTCTTGGTTTCTTCCCACTCAAGAGGCTGGCAAAAGCGAAAAGTAAAACGGAAAAATTCGTGTTTTGAATTTCTCATTGCGGAAGCCCGAACAGTTCGATAGGCATTTCTGAATCGATAATCGTCTATCGTTGACAAAGGGTCGTAAGTCCACTAAGGCCCTCTTCGGGTCTAGAGGGCTACAATTTTACATGTTTTTTAAAAATTCGTGGAAAAATTGGGGCAGAGATTTCGTAATTCTGTTTTTTTGTATTTGGTTGTACAATTCATTATACAAAATACAAAATTTGTTAATGCGAGGGCTGTTCAAAAAGTTCTCGGGATCCAAAGTAGGCTCTTCCAAAAAAAGATGTGTCGATGGTACCCACGTTTCCGAGAGTATCACCAAAAAACGGAAGATGGGAAGTTGGTTAGTATGAATGCTATAATCGTCCGTAGCAGAATTATGAAAATAAAATTGAATTTGAAATAATTGCGGCCTTTTTCAAAACGAGAAATCGATTTTTGACCATTTTCTTGCAGTCCAGTGTACAAAAATAATTAAAAACTTGTTTTTCCCAAAGATTGAGGTAGGACGATAGCCACGTTAATTCTGCGTCCATAAAGCCCTACATCATCAAAATCGGTTCGGTAGAACTTGAAAAAACGTGGGCACAATTTTGAAGAACGTGGTTTCGAGAAGAACGCGTTAAAAGTTTGAAGTAATGTAAAAATTACTTGTATTTGTGAAGAAATTGGTCGACAAAAAAGGCTATATCTTCTAAAGTATTTCAAATTTTGAAAATCCATTTGGGAAAAGCTTTTGTCATAACGCGCGGCGTTTTTTGTAATTATTATTGAAGTATTTTTTTATTTTGAACCGAACCCTTTTCAACTTTTTTCGCTCCGGTTCATTTGCTCTGGTTCCGGTTCGGACCTTCCCAAAATCCCGGAGTATCCGACTCCGGAGCGGTTCAACTCCGAACCGGTTTGCAGCCCTGATTGAAACACTAAACCCTAAATTCTATACCCGCTGTCGCCCACGGTGGTTGTTTCACCTCTTATTTTCCACATTCTACTTCAATTTTAAGGCAATATATCGCTTTTATCACATCTATTGCTAGATAATATTGATTTCAACCAGCTCTTTTTTATCTCCCTCACAATTTTTGGATTACTATTTCTTCTCACCTTTGTCATCCATTCTTTTCAAAGTAATGTAAAAATCTTTGAAGTAGAGAATGACTTTACTTATGTAGGTTCAATATTTTGGCTTTCAGGCTTGTGACAATTTATTCAAACTTATAAAATGTGCGGTACCATTTGAGGCAATCTTCATTCTTCATCAACATTAATTTAATATTTGGATTACAAATGATTTTATTTATGAGCTGTTGCGCCTAAATGATTGGCAATAGTGAAACCAGCAGGAATTCAATTGCGTTTGTGGAGTATGATTGTATTTGTCTAATGCTCGGTCTTGGTCATGGCTTTGCACTAATTTTTTGAGCACAAGACATAAATTGAAATGATTACTTTTTAACCAACTTTTGTTATTTCGAGCACAAAATTTTCTTTTTAAACATGAAAAGCAATTTTTAGAAAAACGAACACTCCAAAAAGTGAAATAACCCCGGGTATGATTCTTCTCACTTTCTCGATAGTTTCAGCCGCTAGCCAAATAAGCCTTTAATCTCACTATCCGAAGCTGTCGACAAACAAAGTTATCTCCGAAATCTAGACGTTTACAAAAGTGTTTCAAATAATAAAACGAATAATCATATTACTTATCATCAAGTTGAGTAGGCTTTTTGCCATATTAAAAGAAATTCCGAATATTATTTTTGTATATTTAAAACCATGAGCCGAACCAAGGATCGAACGAAAAACCACCCACTATTTAGAACAATCTTACTCAGAACTTTGTGTTGTACCGTCGCTCTATTACGTAAGTTTTCCAACCATAAAAATGGAATTAACTTGAGAACATGAGTGAATACGGTAATATCGATCGATAGGGATTAAGTATAAATATTCTTGATCAGCAGAGTCGTAATAGCCATGTCCGTGCGACCGCAGCAAGATAAACTTAATATAGAACTATTCTCTAAAGCAGGGGTGCCCAAGCCCATTCCGCAAGTCGCGCATTCGTTGTTGTTTGAAGCAAACTTAAAGCAACAACGAATTCATTTGCTTGCTCTTGTCTCTTTCTTTCTGAGCTAAGGTTTTGTGGTTACCGCCTTCAGAACAGCAACAACAACATCATATGTGACTCTCTTCTCTCACTCCTAGAGAAGAGCGCTCGCCTCGCTTGCGGTGGTACACACACAAACAGAAATCGGGTTGCTCTTTCTACTTCTTGTGGTTGTTTTTGCTTGAGATATAATTTGTGAATTTGCTAATCTAATCTGAATCTAAACTCTTCTTTTTCTCCTCTTTTTCAGGTAAACAAGTGGCAATAAAATAGAATTAAAAGTCAAACACAACAACAAATTTATTGAAGGAAAAGCAAAAGTAAAATATTAATAATAGTGAGTGCTCTTGGTGTTAGTGAACGTGTGTTTGAGAGTGTGTGTGAGTGTGCCACAACGTCGTCCACAAAACCAACAACATCGTCTGCTGCTGCCGCTGCTGCTGCTGCCGCCGCCGCTGCTGCACGCCAGAGTCCAACTGCAGAAATAGCCGTAGAAGTTGTAGGAGGATCATCGTCAGCCAAGCAACGCAGCGGTGGACGCAGCGGTCAGCGACGTCGCAGTAGCAGCAGTAATCCACACGCCGGCACAACGAAAGCGACCAGCGGCAGCGGTGGAGCTGGCAGCGCCGGCGGAGGAGGAGGGGGAGGCGGCGGCGGCGGCGGTGGCGTCAAACAGAGCGTCAGTCGCAATAGCAACATACGGAGCAGTAGCTCCAATAGTACCATGGCCTCGGCCAATCATCGCGGCGGCGGAGGACGTGGCGGTGGCGGTGCCGTGGCTGGTGCAGCCGATGGCAATGCCATTGTGGGTCTACAAATCGGTTCAGCGTGGTTTCAGCGCAAAATCAATCTAAGGCCGCAACATCGCGGCGTTCATTTGGTCACCGAGGAGATACTGAGACAAATGCCCGAACTGTCGCATTTCTCTGTGGGATTATGTCATATGCAAAGTGAGTAACCGATACAAAAAGTTTTGCTTATTTTGGCTGGGATTGGGGATTGCTCTCGGGCCAAGGCGTTTGCATTTAGTTCAAAGTTCACTTTGGACAGGCAACAAAATGAAAAACTTGCACAGAATTGTAGTTGATTTTTGGTAAAAGCGGAAAGTTGCATTCCTTATTCCATTCCACTCTTCACACTGGGGCAGCAGCAACAGCAACAGCAGCTCATTTGTATTAGTAAGTAACTGGGTTAAACTACACAGATAAACTGACTGACTGACTGACTGGCTTACTTGGCCCCTTACTCCTTCCCTCTCCCCGCTGGCCGACTCTCGTTTGGGTGCCGCAAATTTCGTTGACATCGACTGAATTGTCGAAAATCGCCTTTATATTGGCTCTTAAGCTGAAAGCGAGATGTGACGATGACCCACATGAAGCAAAGACTTTTCAAATTAAATTGAAAGAATTGGTTGTGATGTTCAACATACTTCAAGTTGGTGGTAACAAAAGTAAAGAGTTTGGCTGAAAAATACCAACATTCCATGAGAAGTTTCCCCATTTCAGAGAGGTCCCATAAATAGAAAAGGATAAAACGATCAAGTTTTAGCCCTGGTTCTACATAGCTTGTAAAACCCTTGCACACTGGGCTGGATGTTCAAATTTGTGGCATGATTCCTCATTGCAGGTGCGTAGGCTTTTTTAGGAGTTTCAAGTTTTTTATTAGACGAATCATTTTTTAAAAAAGGTTCTGTTTGGTAAAGCACGGTACGAAACATATTAGTGTGCTGAGTAGCCCAAAATCCCAAAACTCAAAAAATTAAATTTTTTTTTTAATTTAATTTAACACGGTTTTCATAAAAATTAATTAAATTTTAAATCATCAATATAAAAATCAGTTTTAAATAGGATAGTTAAGGATTACCGGGGACACCTCTCGCACAAATCGTGTTGGAAGGATGGGATGCCAGAAGCAACCTCAATGTCTCAGCTGCCTTTTTTCCAAGGGGGAAATATGGGAAGTTTTTTTATAGTCAAAGATTGAAGATCTAATGTACTTCACACAGAATGGCATGTTCTATAGATACGTTAAGGTCACGGTACCTTGTACGCACTGAAAAGTGCATACAATCAATGAGCCTGGCTGGTGGCCGACTAGCGCCCCAGGAGACCGGAGTCTTCCAGATAGCCTTTAAAAGCAAACTTTCGGACATACAATTCCATATATATAAGTCCACGTCAGACTCAATTCAAAACTCAGCAAGCCCCAGCTTGTTCAGTAAGACAGGGGTCGGCATAGTTGTCACGTTCTTATACGAAGGACGCCATCATGCCCCTTTCGGGACGAGGTTCCCACAACAGTTGAGACAACTCTTCCATTGAGCGCCACGTTTTTTTGCCTCTTTGGTTGACGCCAAAACTCCTCTCCAGCCGCATACAATCTGGTGTCGTCAAGACCCTCAAAATGTAATAAATTTTTATATAAAATTTAAAAACATTTACTTTTTTCTTTATCCGACCTAATTTTCATCTTTGTCGACTGCCGCTGGAGGCTCTCCTGTCAACTCACAAAATTATATTTTTTGGTTCAAATCTTATTTTGCCTCTACGGTATTAATCATCGCGTTTCTCACTTCTTTTCTACTTATGTTTCCTCTTCAAAATAAATAATTTAATTACTTTGGGCGCCCAAAAAGGCTCGCCAAATACAATCCACAAATTCAGTGTTTTTTTTGTTCTGTCCGGGTGTTGACGTTTCGTGTCTCTGCGTACACACCGTAAAACGTTTGACGTCAAACGTTTTCGTGTGGTTTTACAACGTTTTTTTTATATGGAGTTTTTCTTTCAGCGCTTTTTTACAACTAGAAAAAACTAGAAAAGTCTTTGAATTCTGTTATTAGACTTTTGGGTCTCTTTACATCTTCTACATAGAGCTAACTATCAAATAAACTTAGAAATAACAAAGTAAATTGTGAATTCATCTGACACTTAGCAGCTATCTGAAAAAGAGGAATAAGCCCCTTAGAATGGGTCGACTCATGGCAGAATTATTCAAGGTGAAGTCATTAAAGTGGGCTGCCTCTTTTTGGGGTACCAGTTGAATGCTGAAAAACTCTCAGTAGCAAAGGGGATGTCAACATGCTCTCATACATGGTACCATGATATCTCAGTAAAATTGATATATGCGCAAAAGCTATTTCTTTCAATCCAATAACGGTACATTAGTTTTGAGTATACACTTTCTTTGGCTTTGCCAAGTGTTCACTTCTAAATACCTCCTAATCTGTGGTGCTGTTATATAAAAAAAGGGGACCATCCATGTTTGTCATAGAAAATTGATATATCGCTCACTTACTTCAATACTGGCATAACTCAAAATAATCAATTTTGAGAAAAACACGTTTAAAGTCCTCAATGGATTTAACCCAGAAAAAATGGTTATTTTAGTTTCGAGTTAATTAATTAAAATATCATAAATTTAGAATGCTTATTGATAAAACATGAAAATATGATGTTTTAACTGAAAGCCGATGGGCTTGTTCAGCAGAATAATTGATACCTGAGCAAGTATCAGAAAAAAACTTTGAATCTAGTAGTTTTTTTGCTGTTGGAGGGGGCAGGGTATCACTTTAAAGTAGCATACTATTTCTTTGATACATGCTACTGTATTATGATACCTCAAATTGGCTATTATGATGCCGCAACACTCGAGTTCAGTAGGAGGATTATTGCAAATTTATACTTGATCAAGGAGCAAGTTGTTCTGCTGAACACGGTCAATGTGTGTTTGCTCAATATCGATTGCAGGACAACTGAGATATGACGTTCCTGCATAAATTGAGTTATTTGTCTTTTAAGGGCAAAAGCGTCAAAATAAATGGCGAATACAAGTGATGCTTAGTTTAAGAGCTTATTTTCAAATCACAAGCTCTCTCAATGTTATATAAATCAGCAAGGGCACTCTTTCGAAAGAAGAAAATTAACGGGGAGTAGAAATCCAGAAAATCCAGAAATCCAAATCCCACCCAAATCCGACCAAGCTAGATCCCACTTAGATCCAACGCTGATCCCACGTAGATACCGCCCAGATCCTACTCAGATCCCACCCAGGTCCCACACAGATCCTACACAGATCCCACACAGATCCCACCCAGGTCCCATACAGATCCCACCAAGATCCCACCAGATCCCTCCCAGATCCCACCCAGATCCCTCTTATGTCTTTGTGTGTTTGCCGGAAACTCCACAAAACAACAACACAAAATATGAATAACGTCAGCGTCACGTGACGCTGAAATCAAATTTTACTCCTACTAAAATCGTTCGTACCGAAATTAAAGATCTTTCGCATCAAAAAGTCCGGGTGCAATTCCCAAGGTGGATAAGCGCATCGAGCGGAAGATAGGGACTCCAAAAACAAACAAAAAATGATGGGCTGCGCTCAAATTAAGTCGGAGCTAAGTCTACTAATATGTCAACAATGCATACAGCAGTTGCATCTTTAATATCATTCCAAGGTACCCAAACTGCGACTCAAGAAACATCACAAAATTGCGCGAAAAAGTTCATATTTAGTGATGAAAAATGTATAATCTAGACGGCCCAAATGGACCTCATAAATATTGGAGAGATAAGCGACATCCCGGCCGACCTGCCAAGAGCGCAACCATGGTGATGAATCTCTCATGGTATAGGCTGCCTTTAGTGCTAAAGGCAAGTTTTCAATTCGTTTTGGCACTGGCCGTATGAATGCTCAAATTTATGTAGAGTTGCTGGAAAGTATGCTTATCACAATCGCGGAAGAGTTCCATGGCAACGCCTCTATACAAATTGCCCGGCGACAAAAGCATATTTTATAGTAGGTCCAACAATATTCCGTTGTTACATTAAGTCCGGATCTAAAGCCCATTGAGGATCTGTGGGGCATCATTTCTGCCAGAATATTTGGCAATGCCACAGATGAGAGAAATCTAGATAACAGGTTTGCTCGGTGCCTCTTCGCTGCCAGCTGCGCTGCTGTGGCGCTCAGGTTCGATTCTCGCGCCAATGATGGCTGATGGGTTGGATTGAGACAGAGTGCAGTCGGTTCGATGCCGTGACGAAGACGGTTCGAGTTCGTGACGAAGACGGTTGCTGTCTGAGACTGAACTGGGCTCGACCGAGCAAAGCTGCAGTCTAGATATTTGATGGTCGTTGGCACTGCAAAGGAGAACGACACTTTGAAGTGCAAAAATATTTGTTTGAGTGCTTTACAAAACTTGACTAATTTAATGCACCGGCGGTTGCAGTTACTGGAAACGTTATGGGACAACCTGACTTTGCTGAGAGAGCGAAAGACTGAACGCACACAATTTCGTATGTGTGTGAAAAAAAAAATTCAATGCTGAAAAAACAAAAAAAAACAAAGCGATCTGTGAAAAAGAAACCCACTCCTTCAACACCCGTCGGCAAAACAAAAAAACCTGCTTCACACAACCTTTTTCTTCCAATGTCAACGTCAACTACGCACTGAAATTTTGTGAACCGAGCCTCTAAATTTTGATGGTGCTAAAGCATAGGGCCCAAAAAGATCTTTATACGGGGGTGCCACAGAAATCTCTAGATATTTGGCCAACGCGTCGGTTGGTGTGCAAATCTCTCGAAAAATTCCTCGGTTCCACAGGACTTCGGGGGATTTCATTTTCTTATTAGAAAATCTAGTTAGAAAACCAGATGATAATACAATTGAAATTTCAACTCTTAAAACAGGGCTGAATCTCTCGCCAAAAAATTTCCCTTTTTTCCAGTAGGCACTCTTAATCCAGTGGTAGGTTGCTATTTTTTTGTATTTTCCCCAGGCGCTTCCTGCGATTGCTTTGAGGATCTTCTTTACAGTTCGTGATTTATTCGGGTGCAAAATTCATCGCCAACTTTTAAAAGTAACGTTAGCTTAGGAGTCTTGGACATAATCCATTAGGATATTAACACCTTTCCTGTTTAGGGTGCTTACATTTCAGGTGCTTATCCCCAAATATTGGTTCTTTGTGAGCAGAGCTGTTAGTCGAAATTATCCTTACAATTACAATTAAAACATCGCTCGTAGTTTTTGTTGGTGGTGACCCCGAACGTTCGCCGCTCACGTTAGCCAGCATGTTTCATCGCTATGTTACCCCAACTGATATCAGGTTCGCACCTCTCGCTTGTAACTAGGTACAGGACCCTTTTCAGATGGATTTTCCATTCACCATAGGGGACAGTAGACATAAATCAGTTTCGGTTCTGATTCAGTTCGATCAATTCGACTCCAGACATGCCAAACCAAACAGACCAAAAAAAAAAAAGCAAAGAGATGATCGAAGTCGTATATATTTTCTCCTTTGCTCAATTCACAGCCAATTTATTTAGCAATCAAATTGCAACCAACATGACCAATTCATGTCACACTTTGTGCTGTGCTCGACTTTGCCAGCTCACTTTAATTTTTTTGGTCACCTGCCAAAAGGACAAATTGAATACTTCAAAGGCAAACAACAACAACACAAACACACCATTTAGTGTTAATAAATAAATAGTAAAGTGTTTAAATTTGCATGAATAAAAGAGAAAGCTTAAATGACTTAAATGATTATGAAAATCCCTGAGATGTAATTTTATGATGAGATTCCCTGAGCAGGGCCAAAAACTTTTGTTTGTGGGTTGTGTGTGGGGGTGGACTAGCTAAATAATTTCAAAAAACGATTATGTCATGTTGGACATGTGTAAATAGCAGAACACAAACTGACATTCTCGGCTTCTAAGCCAAATGGAAATGAACTGAAAATGACAGTTTCCAAGAAGCGCAAGGGCAGGATTTACAAATTTGCTAAATTGATTGCGGACGAAATAGGGGTGGAGGATGCCAACAGCAATTAGTTGCCCTGCTTAATGTTGTCCATATCTATGTCACCTACTCGGGATCATCATCAACATCATTATCATCGTTTAAATATGGTAATGCAACATAATTGTGCGTGAATATGCAGCAGCAGCAGGAGACAGATTCTTCTGCATTCTCTGCATACGCTATGCGCCGCTTAACTGGCGCATCCGCCTGGAATACTTAACTGACACTTTTTTTTTTTATTTCGCTATGCAACACATTTCGAGTGATGATGAAGGTGGGGGGGCAGAGCAGGAGCTGGATGGACCCCTCTAATATGATTTAGCCGTGGGCTTTGTGGTCGTCATTAGGGCTGTTGAGCGTCCCTATGTTTGTCTAAGGGGTGAGAGCAGGAAGATAGCAGGATATCAGGACTGAGGGCGGTAATAAACAGTTTTATACACTCAGAGAAATTGTGAAAATATTCTTTGCTTGTTTTTTTTTTGTGGTAATTTTACTTCCCATTTAACCACGATCTTTTGGCCACTAGATTCGAGTTTACACAATTCAAAACAAGAAAGTTGCGGCAGCGAATTTTCTTTGTTGCTTGACCAATAGATGGCGCCACTAATTAATTTATCAAAACTGACAAATAGATGACCCCACTACTGTAACCATTTCAAAACTGACCTTTAATTGGAACTGACTTTCGGTTATAATTTGAGTATCGTTCATTCTATCTTTATCTTTACTTCGCCAAATCGATAAATAAAGCTAATTGCTATCTCTAGAAGGCACGAACCATCTATCTAGATATGATTTTCTTAAAACTCAATTTGCACGTTTCTCTTTGTGATTTTTGTGCTTAGCATATTGATGATTGAAAACGTGTTATCTGGTCTGATGAGTCCAAATTTAACCGTTTTCAGTCAGATGGAAAGCAAAACCTGCCGGCTTAGACCCGGGGATCGTCTTCAAACTGTCAAACATGGCGGCGGAAACATAATGGTTTGGGAAGGTTTTACATGGTGGCATGCTGGCCCTCTGCATTTATTAGATATTATCATGCTAAAGGAGAACTCTACATATTCTGCAAACCCATCTTCCTAATTTTATAGAGAAATGTGCTTATCCCGAAAAAAATATTGTTTTTCAAAAAGATGGTGATCCGAACCTAAATCCGATTGTAAATCTTTGGTCAAGTGTGTAAAAACAACTCGGGCAGTACGAAGCAGCCCCAACAAACATGGGAAACCTTTGTGATCGTGTAAAAGCGGAATGGAATCGAATTCCAAAATATGTTATTGCAGCTTTGGCAAACCGCCTGATCAAGTTATATCTAACATCGGTCTATGGACAACATTTTGAAATTGGTTTAGCAATATAATTTTTTTGAAACTTTCTTTTAACGTAATCGGACCGCTCCGGACTCTGAGTCTCCACGATTTTTGGGAATTCCGAAGCGATCCTGAAACCAAAAAGCATAAAACTAAAAACGGTTTCGGTCCAACAAATTTTATTTTTATTAGTCTAATTTATGCAAATATTCAATTGCTGCCCCAATTTAAAAGTATCTCGCCAACCGTTTTTTGGGATTTTAGATGCTGTTCGAACCCCGGAGTGAACCCCTCCCGATTTCTAGGAGGCTTGCAGACTTCATTTCAAATATGAGTCGTACTCGATCTTGTTTCAATCAAGTACGAAAAGGATTGTAACAATTCTAAAATTTGAGTATCAGAAAGCAAAAGAGCAAATATATACCGAGAGCAAGCTCGAAACTAAACTAAGAAAATCTCTTTCACTAATACATTTAGGCTAAATGGGTACACACTATGTCAACTTTCCAGTCGGACTTGAATGCATGGCAGAGGTACACAAATTATACCTACTTCTCACTTTAGAAGGCATGGGAAAATCTGAGTGTAATTTTTGGCCACTACTGCTATTCTTTTTGGCATACTTTTAATAAGAGCCTGGCAGGTCTCTACTGGTGTCGCATACCACAGTTTTTTTACACCTTCCCATAATTTTTGTTTATTTGAAAATTAATGCTTTGACAATTTTTTTTTAAGTATCCCCGCTAGTTTTCAATGGGGTTAAGGTCGTGGGATTGGCTTGGCCATTTCAGAACGTCAACTTTTTGGTCCTCGATAAATTTAGATAACAGCCTTGATGTGTGTTCAGGGTTATTATCTTGCTGAATTACCCAACGTAATGGCATATTTCCTCAGCATACGGTACCATAACTGTTTCTAATATGGATTTGTACTCTTCAGCATTAATTTTGTTCGTAGTCTGATAAATTGGACCTACGCCGTAACAGGAGAAGCAACCCCATACCATTATATTGCCACCTCCATGTTTGACTGTTATTTTTGTAAACCGTGGATGGGATTCCTTTCCATTAGGGCGTCGAACATTTCTTTCACAGCCATTCCCAAACAAATTAATCTTGGTTTCATCGTTCCACAATATGTTTCTCCATTTTTTCTCCCCGGTGCATCCTACCCAGTCTTTGTGGTCCCTTGCAAAAGTTTGCCTCATGGTGATGTTTTTTTTTTGCGCATAAGTGGGACTTTTCTGGCAATTCTTCCCGGCGGGTTGGCATCTTGTAGTCGTCTTCGGATAGTTGGAGCACGAACTGAATTCCCAATTTCGGCTGCAATAGCCTTCGATGACTTAAATGGGTCCTTTTTGCTCAAAGATACTATGTAGTGGTCAAGGGTTTCTCTTGTTTCCTGTCTTGGTTTTATTTCTAATGCATTTTTTAACAAAATTATGAGACCTGTTCATTAATTTTCGTTTTGGCGGTAAAGATTTGCCTTCTTTTTCAGAGTAACAACCAATCGAGCTTCTTCTTTAGTACAATGAGAATTTCGACCCATTTAAAAAAAAAAAAATAATTATTTAATTCTCTTTATTGACAGGAGCTATACTTAATTTACCTTTAGTTACCAAAAGATCACTTATTACAAAATACCGTCCGTACCATAAAAAATTGTATCAATTGACTTTTTATTTAATTAGAGTATTATAAAAATAAAAATAATGGTTATCTTAAAAAACAGAACAACTTTTATTTGGAGTTTAGTTTTGGTGTTAGTGCAATGCCGTAAAATTCAGGGGTTGTTGTTGTAAACGTTAACCGTTTAAGTAACGTCATGCGGCACCCTTGGGTTCCGGGTCCGCTTTTCTCCTTACGGACTTCAGATGTATAAACTTTGTATATAGTAGGTAGGACAAGGGGGACTGAAGGACCCCTGAATTTTGGAGGCACTTTGTATTAATAACATTTTTGATAAATTAATGGTAAAAATGATACTTAAAGGCTACTAAATCTGTAGATGTAATTAAATTCGATACTCACCTAGTACTATTTATAAATCTTTTTTCACAAAAGCCGAAATCGCACTGACTTCATAATTTTTATCGTTTTCACTCTCTCGTTTGGTCAAAGTTCACCAAGCTTTCGGGGCTGACTTCGTTTTTTTACTTCGTGTTTGATCTCCCCGACTAAGAGAGCTTGAACCGTTTCACGAGAGAAAATTTCGTGTGAATTTTTCATGCTGACATAAGGACTTACTTTATGCAACAAAAAATTATGTAGTGACTATTTTCGTGAAATTTTTTGTCCGATTGGATTAGAGTTTGTTTTTTGGTGAGGGTTTTTCCACTTAAGCTGCCTTGGAACCCCCTATCAGTTATAATAATCCTGACTTGAGAAAGCAGCGTCCGATTTGCAGTCAAAAAGACATGTTGTTTTTCCGCTATGTTTTGTCATTATTAGAAAATTTCTTTCAGTGTGGCCTGCATCGTAAAGTAGCAGGTGGCATCCTTTTGGCCGGCTGTTAGGTTGGTTAGTGGGGCAAAGTGGGGAAAGGGGGCTGGGGAAAATAGTGTGGCCCGTGTACCTGGCGTTTAGGCACTACAAAAGTTGCTAATGTTTTTAAAGAGGCCTTTTTATTATACAAAGTCAAACATTCTGACAAGCACACAGACACGTCTGCCCTCCCACACACAATGTTGAACAATGGACTCAACTCTCGACCCGACCCGTGTCGACTCATTCATATATTCAGTCACGTGAGTATTTGCCTGTGTGTGTGTCGTGTGTGCGTATTACATAATGAAATACATAAGGAAATGCTTAAATTCATCAACATTCTTATTACACAGCCAATGAGTTTTTGTGTTCGCCTCGGGAATTGAAAATCACAAAGGATTTCCCAGGTGCACACACTTCCCCCCTCTCTCTCCCCCCGCCAAACTCCATCTGGAACTAGTTCAAGTTTTTCGTGCATAAATAATATTGATTTATTGAGTAGCGCAGCATTTTGTGGCTCATAAGCGAGCAATTTTAATGCTGAAAACGGAAGGCAAAGCTGGCAAAAGGAAAAGCCGAAAAAGTATGACACACACATGGCACATTTTTTGTTTTCTGTTTTGTGTGTGTTGTGTTGTTGTGGTTTGTTTTTTCCTTTTTCGTCGCGACACAAAAAACTGAAAGAAAGAAAAACGCAAACGGACGCCCACACAAAAACACACACATCCTTAATGTTCAAAGGCTACAACTCTCTACTTCAGTTTTGTGCTTCGTTTCGCTTTCGTTTGCTGTTGATTTATTTGGTGTTGCTCCGCACACACACACACACACCACCACCCACCCAAAGACAGGACATTGAAGGAAAGACAGAGTTCGCTTTGCAAAATATGCTCTGGTTATAAATTGAAGTTGAGCCATTTATATGATCTTTGTGATTATGCAGCAAATTGCTGTCAAGCAAGCCACTTTTGTCTTAAAGATGAAATATTTTAGCAAAACGCGTAGGAGCAAAATTTAAAATAAAAAACCACAAATATTCAACGAAGTTTGTTTGAATTTGATTTAATTACTCCTTTTTCTAGCATAAATGTTGCTTAAACTAAGAAGGTTCGTTCCGGTAGCTTAAGATTCGAAAGAAAGTTCGTTCCCTGATCAGGTACGCTCAGTAAAAAACTCGTTCTATAACGACCATGGACAAAAGTGAGTTGGATTTAATTTTATAATCAATTACCGGCGGGTTGCCGGTAAGAATGAGTGTCACAGAAAGGCGGAGAGATAAGTTAGAGATGAAAGATACATAAAAAGGCGGGAGAATCGAGCATCGATAGTTGTTAGTGATGTGTGAACTAGTTAGATGAACTGGATCTGGATGAACTGGGTCTGGAACCGTTACAGCCACTCCCCCCTTAAACGATGCGTAGAGTCGATGGGTTATCAGGAGAGTTGACGCTGAATCCTGGCTTGTATATCCATGATATGTTGTGTGTGGTTTTAAAACAATGGGGGGTTTAGAGCGGGGGGGGCCAAAAACAAACAAACCGCCGCAAAAAAAAAAAAAAAAAAAAAAAAAAATTATATTAATATACAATAATACGGAGAGAAGGAGAAACCCGATTTTTGTTTGTGTGTGTGAGTGGTCGTTACTACGCAGATCTGCCTCGATAGCGAAATAATAATATTTGTTGTTCCATTCGAGTTTGCGAGAGACATTGGAGAGAGAGAAAAGGGGCGTATTTTTTTGTTGTTGCAGGTCTGAGCGCGGCAACAACAAAACGCAAAGCACGTATGTTTTGTTTTTGTTTTGTTGGCTTATGGCATGCGTAATTATACGCGCAGGCTATTCCTTTGCGTACGACAACACATGCGTGCCTTGCGGAATGGCTGTGGGCACCCCTGCTCTAGAGTGAATCGTGTGCTGTGCGTCTGAAGCTGATGTCGTCGATGCACTGGATCGGAAATGTGTGCTGTGCTAGTGTAGCTCCGCCAATCACCAGTCTCTTTTTGACAATGCGTATGCGCAAGTCCTGGTTGGAGCGAAGCTTGCTCGGCGATGGCTAGAGGTGTGCTACAGATGCCGTCAGGATGTTCTTGATGAAGCCGTCCTTTGTATTGTTGGCCCTTTATTTTTGTGAATTTGTTTAATGTTTTTTGCACATTTTACTTTTGTTGCTTGTTTCGGGGCGCTACCAAGGCCAAATGCCATTTTGGTAGCGCCCGTTTGTATGTGTTATGACAGCTACTGTTTTTCGTCGCGAACTACAACCATTTAAATGATAAATTGTTCTGTCAGAAGGGGTCACCATGTAAACTCAGCGAAATGCAATTAAAGGCACATGGATATTTTATGTTTTATGGGAAATTAGATGATAAATAAATCAAATTTTTATTAAATAATAAATACTACAAATCAACAGGTTTTAGATTAACAAACAAATTATTTTCAAAAAATTCATTTTTATACTGCGAAATTCAATCAAAGGCATGCATTTAAATTATATGGCAGAAAAACAATATACATATTATTGTCGAAGAAAATGATGATTAATAGTGAGTCCAGCTTCCAGATTTAGAAATCACTTCAAAAATTCGTTTTGGCATTGAGTCTATTACCCTTTGAAACTCTAAAGTAGGAATTTTGGCCCATTCATTGACTACAGCAATTTTGAGCTCTTGCATCTACTCGACACGTCGTGCCAAGTTACCCCACATGTTCTCTATAGGATTTAGATCTGGGGAACGTGCTGGGCACTTTATAACATCGATCTGCTTCTCCTGAAACCAATTAACGCTGAGTCGTGATACATGTATGACAGCGTTATCCTGCTGAAAAATGGTGTCTGAAGTAGGATGCTGATTCAAAAAGTTTATTAATACTTCATCCAACATGGTTAAATACTTTTCCGAGTTCATACGTCCATTCACTTTACATATGGGGTTCCTTCCATAGTAACTACAACCAGCCCATATCATTAACGAACCTCCTCCAAAGTTCCGCTTAGTAATAATTAGAACCATCTGGACCGTCAAGGTTGAATTTTTTCTCGTCTGAAAATAATACCTTTTTCCATTGATCGGTCTATGACATGTGTTTTTTTGGCAAACTTTAATCTTGCAACTTTATGCGATTCCTTTAAAGCTGGTTTAGACTTCGATTTCTTCCAAATTTGCCGATTACTTCCAGATAAAATTTGTTGTACACGACACTTAGTATCGGGTAATTGTAAGTCAGCTTTTATTTACGATGCTGTTGCATTTTTTTGTAAGCCAGCCCGAATTATAGCGGATTTTACACGAGAAGAAATCTTTTGATTAATATTATTTGATCGATTTGTATTATATTTCTGCTTTAAATTGATTACATTATCCACTGCAGATGGAGATCTTTTCAATTTATTAGCAATTTGCATATTAGACATGCCAGTATCCTTGAAAGCAAGGATTTTTGCTGTTTTTTCAGATAATAATGTATTTTCCTTTCCCTAATCAATATTGAGGAAAATTTTCAATAGGATATAATTTGTATCTGTTTAAATTAAACATGTATACATAATCAAACTATCAAATTAAGAAAATTTTGCACCTTCTTCTTACTTGAGGACTTGAAACACACTGCCTTTAATAGAATTTCGCTTCAAAACGTTCACAAACTCTGAATAATGGCAAGCTTTATCCTAAACTAACTGTTAATGCTCTCTTTAAGCTAAAAATAGAAATAGAGAGACCAATGTAAAAGGGAGAATAGGATTGGAAGATGCCTTCTGGTTCCAATACATTTTAGGGTGACTAAACGCACCTACCTTTAATTGAATTTCTCTGAGCGTATGTCTACGCCACGTTAACTATTTAGTTTAAAAAACAGTTAAAAGAAATGCGTTTAGATTAGTGTGTGTTATCGAGCTTCGATAGTTGTTATTGATATGTGAACTAGTTAGATGAACTGGATCTGTGACGAACTGGGACCGCCACACACTTACCTATGGTGGCGCCATCTGTGTGCCAACAAGGGCTAAGGATTTCCCTAGTTATATATTCTGGGTATTTAGAATTTGCATTTTATCATTGAACATGAAATATAATGTAAAAGTGCATCATAAAACATTTAACACAATTAAAAATTTAATTTAAATATCAAATTAACTAATAAGTAAAAAAGGGGTAATTATTTTAGCGAGAGACACTGCTTTAGTGATAAGTTATAGATGGTCCTTTATATTGGACACAACCTTCTAACTGAATTTTCAAAGAAGAAAATAAAATCTCTTGAAGTTCTACTAACCGAGTCCGAAATCCCAAGAGAAAAGAGACAAAAAGAACCTATTTTTTAGGACGATTTATTAAGCTATTCTTGGACTTCATGTAATTTCATTAATTTATTTAAAAAAATCTAAAATATGAATTCTGCTTTAATAGAAGTACTTATCTGTAAATGAAAGCTGCTAATTATTAATGCCTTCTTTTCGGAATAACGCAATTTGCTCCATATTTGACTGCTGTAAACCGCTGGTAGTTGACAGAACCAGGAGAAATTAAGTTAATAAGCGGAAATTCAAAAAGAAGGCATCATTACTTATTAGTCTTCATAACCAAGAAACCAGAATTAATATTTTAGATTTTAGCTTAAGCTAGGGAATTCATTTGGTCTACTCCATACTCTCGCATTCCTTTTTTAAGGACTGCATTCACAAATAATCTTCAGATTGCAGCTTTGCCAAGAGCTTTCTTCAATGATTCTCAAATGAAATCCTCGAGCTGTTGTGTGTGTTTGTGCCTTGCAGGCAGCAGCAGCAGCAGCGCGCTCCTTGTTGACAGTTCGCATTACAATGCCAGGATGCTGAGGCTCAAGGAACGTTTCTCCTTCAGACATGAGCAAATAAATAAAATCGTATCATAAAACGTCAGTCGGGGCACAGCAGTAGCTTGGTGTCCAATGGGAAAGGGGGTAAGGAGGAGATCGGTGAGGCTGAAGTGAAAAGCAATCGTCGTCGTCGTGTCATGGTCTGTGGCTATGGCGTGTGAATGCTCGAGGCAAACATGTGCCACCCGTCATTCTCTTTTAACGTTTCTCCGTTTCTGGCCCACAAATCGTCTTAGGCCATCACATGGCAGCCAAGACTCTATTATTACAAAAGGACAGTGGGTCGTTTTCCAAAAACACGGTGTCAAAAACATGTGACTTTTGATATCTAACTCAAATTAATTAGCGAGCTCAACTAAATCGAGATCCGAAAAACTTAAGTTTGTTCACAACTGTAAACAACTTGAGCATTGTACATCAAAAAGCGGTGGTTGCCTATACAGTACTGTTTCATGAATCATCATTAGGCTTTTTCGGACCTCGAGCCAGATAAACTCGCTA
This sequence comes from Lordiphosa stackelbergi, assembly GCA_018904235.1. NCBI lineage: Eukaryota > Metazoa > Arthropoda > Insecta > Diptera > Drosophilidae > Lordiphosa > Lordiphosa stackelbergi. Next base: position 24,052 of record JAEIFU010001994.1, read on the forward strand.
ATTAAACATTTGAAAGATCGCCAAATAAATAGCAAACATAAAAATAAGATTTCCCCACTTAATTTTGTCCTACGCACCACCGTGCAACGTCTCTCTAACTGGCGCTTCGCTTCTTTAGCACGTGTGTCCCTCAGCAATAAAAAAAAACTGAAAAAAATGAATCTCTGTGCGTGTTTGTTGTCTAGGGTGCTCACTGTACATTTGTTTTGTGAACTGTAAGCGAAATCTAATTGAGGTCAAGACATGTTTATTGATTTTCTCAAAAAGGACTTCCTAATTAGACTTGCTCCTCACCTCTATTACTTTTCCTTTTTGCCTTTCAAGCAAAAAAAAAGTTAATTTCGAATATAAAAAAAAAAATAATTTCAAAGCTAGCAACAACCTTGCCATATGTTTTTTGTTGTCTTTTACTATTGACCTCAATATATCCTCATTGTTTCTATGGGGAAATGCACACAAAACAACAGCGGAAAAGCAGGAGAAGGAGCAAAGCCAAATGTTACAGTAACTGGTTAAACAAAAGCAGGGGAAATGCTAAAACAGCGACAGAAACAAAAAATGATAAATTAGCCAAACCGTATTTAATATTCATATGTGAAATGTTTCCTGACCAAGTGTTGGTACATTCATACATATATCCAAATGACCTATACAAGTTCTTTACATGTTCAGAGACCTCGCCAATTCCCAAGGAATTAAATGAGTCGGATGGGGGTTGTGATACATTTGAGAATTTTTGTTTTCGCTTGTCAATGAATTAATTTCAAACATAAGTGCAAGTAACTAAGGCTGTAAACCGGTCCTGAACCTAGCCCCTTAGAACTGGTTCGGTTTTTTTTGGGGACCATGAACCGAACCCCTAATATTTTTGACACCTCGAACCTTAACCCGAACCAGACCACTTTTTCGAAAAATTAGATTCGGTTCACCAAATAAGTTTTCCCAACGACAAATACAGGGAAATATAGAAATTCCTTTTAACCCGACTTGTATCATTCAAGAAGTTATCCCACTCCTACGTCATTTTTATACTATCACTGTCCATAAAGGAGCGAATATGGTTCAAGCAGAAGAACTTTAAATGACAACTGCATGTTGATGAAAGTTGCTCATTTGAATCAAGAGCATTTCTTGATTTGGACGATGACCAAATTACCTCAATAGAATCCCTGGAGGATTCTACAATTACAGTTTGTTGTGCTGCACACACTCTAAAATTAGTATTAAACGATTTTTTGAAGAAAGTTTAGTTTGACATTAGTAAGGTTCGCACTCTTTGTAAGAAACTCCGTACTCAGACTATAAGAAATATCTATTACTAACCCTTAAAGATTATTGCATTCAGAGTTCTTTTATAAAATTATTTTCACATAAACTAACAAATAACAGAATAAAATCTATGACTATCTGACACAAGGTGAATTTACTATAAGATGACAGTCCTCACCACAACTGCTCTGTTTCGAGGGGCCTTATTTCATTTAATTTGTTAATTTTTGACAATGAAATCAAACGTCTTCGAAGATTTCGGAAATGAGGGCAAATGTTGAGTTGGAGCCAGAGAAGTTGCTGGACATTGACGTTTCCTTTTTTACCAGCTCAGCAAGTGTTGCTACTAACCCAGCCATAGCAGAGCAGGCAGAAGAAAAAGAAGTCGAAATAGATAGAGAACTGACGGATGACTCCATAGAGTACATCTCAGGCCATCTAATTAGAAGATTGTCATTAGAAAATGCATCATTCACGAATGTTGATATGGTATCAGCAGCTGGGCTAATGGCAGAACAGAAATCCGCACTAAATCTTATTGGCAATAACAGCAAAGTCCTGGCATCGTTTTAGTGGAATTTCGGACCAGGACTCTGTAATTTCTTCCCAAAGTGATCCGATAGCAGCAACTGCCTTCTTGACGTCGGACCACAGATTTTTAATGGGATTCACTTCAGGTGACTGAGCAGTAGGGTTGTAAATATTTTATCGATAAGGGGTATTCCGATATGATACTTTTTGAACCGATATAGGCGGTTATCGATATTTTATAAACGATTATGAGAAAAAATTACTATGATAATTTTGGTATTTTAAAGTCGAAATATGACATAAATATTTTTCGTAGGCGATATATCGAATATCGAATATTTTTTGGTGATATTTTTCGGCGATATTTTTGTTTTAGCCTTCAGTCACAATGCTGCGAATAACCGTTTCTTGTGCTCCTAAATATGTAAGGCACAATGTTTAAAAGTTGTTTTTTAACTGTAAACTGTGCAAAAAGTTTAATGGCAACTCAATAAACATAACGATGCATCGTTTAAACAGGGCAGTCGCCTATAGTCATGCTGCACATATTGTTCTCCCTTTAAACCAGTGGTGCACAAAACATTTTTCTTACCCCCCGTGGGATAGGAAGTCAAAATGCTGCCGGCGTCGCAGCCGACACACGCATAGAGAGAGAATACATGTGCTCTATAAATAGCACGCACACATTTATTTGTTTGTTTGTAGCCCTTGTTTGACATAATGACGTTTTACTTCGTGTTTTCGCTGCTACACACACCATCGCAAAGCTTGATATGTGTTTGTGCACTATCGCTCTTCGCTGATCACAATACTGCCATGATATCTCCCACATCTACCAGGACAGAATAAATTATTAGATACAATTGGAATTTACCGTTGTTTGCCTGGTTTCTGACACCAGAAGCCGAATGACCGATGAGCGCGCTCAACGCGTCTTCCTAAATCTTTGTCTAACGATTATTGGTAAAATCGAAATTTTTAAATTTCGAAGATATAACTGAATAAGTTTTTTATGCTTTGTAGTTCGAATGCTCCTAGTTTTAAAAGATGACAATTAAAAAGTAAACACTGCTTTCGTTCCATAAATTTTAATTCTTGAAAAAGTTTCCAGAACTTCTTATGTTATATTAAAATAAAAGATAAATATCTTTTGTTAAGTTTTATAAAAGTCAAAATACCGAGCTGCGCGTGCAAGGAACTCATTTTAGACCCATGGGGACAAAATCCTCAAATATCTTTAATATATGAGATTGATTTGCACCGACTAGAAATTCATTTTGAACCCATGGGCTCTTTTCAGTTTACTTAAGTTTTAGAAAATAACTATATATCGATGTTTTTGGACCCGATATATCAAATATCGATATTGAAAATTTTGATTTTTGATATTATCGATATTGTATTTATATTTTTTGGAGAAATATTGACAACCCTACTGAGCAGGCCACTTTAAAAAGTTCACAAAGACTGTCCTGAACCATTCCTTTGCTCTCTTCCTAGTGTGTTTGGGGTCATTGTCTTGTTGAAGACCCATCCATGATATTCACGTACACGTGCTGATCCATGATGGTTTTTATACAATGTATTGGACCTACTCCACAGTAGGAGAAACAGGACCATACCATTACACTTCACCCTCCATGCTAAATTGTGTTTGTGGTGTACTGGGGTTTGTATTCTGTGTTTCTTGGACGTCTAAGGTATGCTCGAGATCCTATATCACCAAACATAAACACTTTGGATTCATCGCACCATAGAATATTTCTGATCCCTGGGAAACTTCATGCGCTTTAAAAGTAGTCCCTTTCTTGGGCTGCATTCTTTTAGGTAATGTTGCCTAAGATATGTGCGTCCTTTTGTTGTCCATCGCATTTTTTTAAGCTCTTTTTTAAGCTGGGTAGCAGGCTTGAAGGGATCTTTCTTGCTCTAACGAAATAGTCTTTTGACATGAGGGGTCATAGATAGTTTTCGTCAGCTTTTTTCAATCTTTTCTTCATAGTTTAAGGCGATTTGAATCATTTTATTGGAGCTTCCTACCAATTGACCAACTTCTTTGTAAGTTTTCCGTCCATTATTAATTTTTTGATAAGATCCAGTGCTTTCTACGACCCATTGTAATGATTATTAATATAAATAAAAAAGAAATTTAATAAACTGTTTTTGGTTAAAGGGGGAATACTAAACAATATCAAAGATCGTAAGCAAAAAGCCTAACACTACGTAACACTCATGAAAAACCTTGTTTAACATAAGTTCTACCTTAGTGGGACATCACTTAAAAACAATATTACCGTGACCGTGTTTACTTTTTGCCATAATGTGAACTTACACACTTTATCAATTTACGGCAAACGATTCTGTGAACGAACTATCTTGCAGCGAGCGTTAAAACGTAGGAGTCATACCATTTTTTCCGGTCATTAATCTGACATATTGATCTGCGTGCAGATAACATGAGATTGCCCCCACCTGACTCTGAGCACCATCTCCTGAGCCTAGACAAGGGCTAAATCGACTCAGCTCGTAATGCTGATCAAGAATATATACTTTATATGGTCGGAGACTGTTTCCTTTTTTACTTACCTTTACTCTAGTGTACTGTCACACACTCAGGCTTCGATGTCAAAAACTGATGTTAGTCACTGTTTAATCAATGTGCAGTCACTGATCCATCTCTTTCTACCTCTTTCCCCCACTTTCATCACCTTTCTCTTTCTCGTCACCTCATTCATCACCTCTTTCATCACCTTTTTCATCACTTCTTTTATAACCAGGCATGTTCTCAATTCCACTTCCACGGCAACCTATCGAAAGTGGAATTGATTCATGTTCTCGCAACACCAAAACGAAAAAGTTTTTCGTTTTAAAAAGTAATGCTTGTTAGTCGGTGGAATGAAAAGTAATTGCCAAATTACGCACTCTTACAGTTGCTAGATGTACATAAAGTAAATTTTTCTTAATTTTGTGATCAATTTAGAAATTGCTTGTGAAATTTAATTAGTATTCTAGCTTTTATTTGATTTATAAAGATTTTTTTGTTTAATGTGTCCAGAATTTGGCATTGCCCAGCCAAACCGAAAAGTGAAACCTAAAAGTCAGCCTCTCATTTCTCACTGTTCAATTTTCGATCGTTTCGCTTGAAATTCTGGTTTTTCTTTTGTGTATCTAGTGCCATTCTCGCTTGGTCCAGTGGTTTGCAAAAGTAAAAAGAGAGCAATTTCATTCGAAATTGGGAACACAAAAACGAAAACGAAGCGGAACTAAGTTCGATTTACTTTTCAAAAGGTAGTGGAATTGAGAACATGCCTGATAATCTTTCATCACCTCTTTTAACACCTCTTTCATCAGCTCTCTCATCACTTATTTCATCACCTTTTTATTACCTATTTCATCACCTTATTCATCAACTTATTCATCACTTATTTCATAACCTCTTTCGTCACCTTTCACCACCTCTTTTATCACATAGTTTGTTTCCTTTTTTTTACAACCTCTTTCCGCTTTTCACTCACCTCTTTTCAACCTCTTTATCCCTCTTTCCACCATAATAACCCCTCCCCGCAAACAACAACACAAATTTCACGTGAAGCTAAATCAAATTTTCTTCTGAAATCTTCCGTACCGAAATTAAAGTTTTTTGGGTAAAACAATTTTGTTAAATTTTTTGGAATAGTTTTTGCTTGGTGCCCTATCGAAGATGGAAGATCAAAAACAGCATTTTCGGCGTATTTTATTGTTTTACTATCAAAAGGGTAAAAATGCAGTTCATGCAAGGCAAATATTATGTGCTGTGTTGATTGTTGGATTGCAAATTTTCGTTTCGGCAATTTCGATCTTGAGAATGCACCACGTCCTGGCCGATGTGGATAAAATAAAGTCGTTGGACGATGCAAATCGTCGAATAACAACTCGAGAGATTGCTGAAAGATTAAATTTGTCTAACGCGACCGTTCACAAGAACATGAAACGTGTGGGATTAATTTACAGGGGATTACTTACAGCACGAAATCTGAGACACCTCATACAAGTTTGATGACTCGCCATGAATGGGATGTGCTACCCACCATATTCTAAATAATTTTTCTTTGAAAACTTTTGGGAACTCATCATGCCACGTATCAGTATTGATCTGTTGCCTTTAATCTATTCCTTAAATTAATTTTCAATTTGTGAAATGTTCACTCTCTACCTCTCAGCGTGCTTAAAGTCGATTTAATTTTCGCAAATCCCAACAAATGTTAATCATGATTCGTGTTAAATATTATGACTAATTGGCTTTACAACTTAATTGGAAATGCATTGGATATGCAACGCCTTCGCTCTGGTCTAATAACTGGCAAAATTATTATTAATAAAGATTATGATGGATGGATAATAAGTTGATCTCGTTCAGAGCCAAACTAATTAACTTTTATTTTTTCCAGTTCTTCACACCTCGGCGAGTTTAGCGTTAAACGAAAGCTGGGATCCAGACGTCAGGTGAGTCGTCCATGTGTGCATAGGTTACCCAATTCGTAGATACTAACCATATTTCTCTTGCAGAGACGATATGGAAATGATGTTGAATAAAATAGTTCCCGAAGGTTTGCCCTACAGGCATTCGTGCGAAGGACCCGATGATATGGTGAGTAGTGTGCCTTTGGCTTTGAAAATTTCAATTAATTTCCCCCTCTTCTTGCAGCCCGCGCACGTTAAGGCCTGCTTTCTGGGCAGCTCACTGACAATCCCCATTACCGATGGCAAACTCTCCCTGGGCACCTGGCAGGGCGTTTGGCTTTGCGAGCATCGCGATCAGGCTGGCTCCCGTAAGCTGGTAATCACCCTGACCGGCTGTCCACGCGAACAGGCACGCAGTCCGCTGTCACCCGTCTCGCCCATCGCCAGTACGTCCAGTTAGGGGCGGCCTCGCTCCACCCGCGACAGTCGGTAATCGCGGGGGAGCGACAATAATGACATCATTTCGTCGAGGAAGTTGATATTACAAAAGAATTTAGCTAAGGCAACGGCACAGCAACGTGCGGCGGCTGTCATAGCCGCTGGACGTGGATTGAGAGGTGGCACCGGTGCACCCGGGGTGCCCGGTGTGGAAACCAAAACCAGCCTGCTCTACAAACGGCAGCAGCTGCATCTCAATCTGAATTTAAATGTGCAGGAAACGTTGCAAGATGGCATTGATATCGATGATGTTGAGGAGGAGGAAGATGATGATGTGGAAGAGGAAGCAGATCAGCTGGGTGATAATCTACAAACCGTCACAACAGTGCCTCAATTAAGAACTAAGATCACCACAACAACAACAACAACAGCATCAACAAGTGCATTAGCTAAATTCAATCGCATCATTGACTCAACCCTGGAGAAGTCACCCACAGGCGGCGGTACATCATGCCTGCCCAGACTGAGTAGTGCCACACTGCAACAGCGTCTGAACATGGCCTATCCAGAGTTGATCCAACAACAACAACAACCGACTGCAACCGATGTAACCAAAAGGAAAATCAACAACCTCAAGGGTGGTACCCCCACGGATCGTGGCTCTAAGGCCGTTGCCAGCACTCCATTAACATTCCACGCACACACAGCCCCCGCAACGGTCTCAGAGACAATGGAGGACAGTAAGCGAGCCCTTTATCTGGATCATCCCCACCACGATGAGGATAATCAAATGAAACGAAATGATGTGCATTATTTGTTGAAACAGTTAAATAGTTTTAGTGATATCGAAGAAATAGAAATTGTTGATATGAAGCAAAGTAAACAACAAACCTCCTGTTTGTCGATGGTCATGCTGCCCACATCGCCCACACTGTCCCACAGGGGCCAGCCGACGAGTCGACATTTCGCCTCCTCGGGTGCCTCCACTAGCTCACAGTTGCCACAGTTCGATGATTATTTATTCGAATCGTGTCACTATCTGGAGGAGACAAACTATTTTGCCGCTACCTATCGCACTGCCATGGTCGAGAGCAGCTCACACGAGTTCCGCCCATCGACCAATAGTAGCTCGAATAGTTTTGAGCTGCACGATATGGAGCCGCCCAGTGTCATATGTAAGGCTGGAGCGCCACCACAAGCACAAGCCCAACCACCACCACCGCCGCCGCATTACTATCAGATAGAGACGCGTCTGACCACAAGTGGGGTGCAAACGGAGCTGACGGTGGACTCTCTGGCCAAACTAAGTTACAGCTCGGCGGCAACGGCGGCAACGACAACGAGTAGTAGTAGTAGTAATTCCAAGCAACAGCAACGTGCGCCCCCATTCTTTCGTTGCTGCTACACGCCCATTGATCGTTGGCGTGAACGGAGACAGCAAAAGACAACCACATCGAACACAAAGAATGGTGCCAATCCTGTCTGACACTGGGCTGGGTTGGTTTAGTTAAGGATTGTTCGTATTTAACTTTGTTTTGCATTTGCATTCTTAACCTTGTCTTTGATTTAAATATTTTTTCTTGGTTTACAAATTGAAGAATATTTCACGGTTTTTTTTTTGCGTTGTCAGTTGAGGCATCTGATAACCATAAATAGATACATAGATCTAAAGCAGGGACCGAACATTTCGCCCTTTTTGTTGTTGCAGAAGAGAGCAGTATAAGCTCGTATACCAGGGTTCCCCAAGCAGAGAGGAGAGAAAATGTGGGAATTGTATTTTTTGTGTGCAGAGATTAATACCGTAACCCTTAACCGATAAAAACACTGTCAAATTTGTAACAGAAACCGTAACCGTAACGGAAAAAAATTTTTTTTCTTATACATATCCCTACAACCTTTCTGGTTACTTTTAGTAGTAAAAATTTCGATAAACGCAAGTCAGTACCGGAATAATGTAGAGGACAGAAAATTGTGCTTGTAGTAGTGAGCAAGAAAGCTCTCTCCAGAGTACATCCTACACTTGCATACAGTTCTGTGTTCACTAATTCACAAAACCATAAGTTCGGCTCGCGTTTACTTAACGTATTTTTCACAAGCATACATTGCGCCGCACTATTGCTGACGGCCACAAAGAAAGAGAGCGAACGAGAAAGAGTGAGTGCAGCTAACCAAAATCTTTACCCTCCTCATCTTTCCATATACATATGTGTGTGATATTACACTGGATGCTGGCTAGTTTAGCCGATCCAAAAATGTACGACTTCGGCTCAAATTTGGCATCAGATAATTCTGATTTTTCTGTAACCTTGGGTTCTATCTGGATTCATTTGAAAACCAAGTCTGTTCGAGAATGATGCTTACCTATGTGCAATATTTCTTGATCCGAGATATGTGACTTTATCTGCCGAGCAGAAAATTAACTGTATTAAAATGTTGGACAACCATAATTGGATTGATTTATCAGGGGAAAACAGTCCACATCGAAGTTGGTCGGAAATTTCCAGCAATTCTAATTAAAAACAATCTGACATCTTCATTAAAAATATGGCTTGACAGAGACAACATATTGAAACGTTCGGAAAAAATTAAACAATATTTCCAGATTTTTTTAAATTTTCTAAAGTTTTGCTGGCAGGACCACCCACACAAATAAGTGTTGAGCGTTTGTTTTCAGGAGTAAAATTTATAATGAATTCCCGCTTTTGTCTGCATGAATTGTCACATTAAAATTTTATTCTAATAACCGTAACGCCAAAACCCGAAACAGACTTAGGTTAATAACCGTAACCAGTACCGTAACCGATATTCCACAACCTTAATATAACCGTTACCGGAAAAAAACGATCGGCCAAAACAGTAACCGTAACCCAAACCGTTATTCGTTTCGGTTTTAATCTCTGGTTTAAACACAATTTTGAAGAATTTGATCAAAATCGGTGAATATATCGTATAGCCATATAACAACTGCTATCATGCTCAAGGGTATATCAACTGCATAGAAGGAACCTTCCTCTCCGTTACCTAATAAAGTATATATATTCATTTGATCAGCATCAACAGCCGAGTCGATATATGTCTTCTCCGTCGTCCGTCCGTCTGTCTGTTTCTACGCGAACTAGTCCTCAGTTTTGGAGCTATCGAGCTGAAACTTTGCACAGAGTCTTCTTTTACTGCACGCAGCTAATATGTCGGAGCCGACCGGATCGGATGACTACTTCTTGTAGCTGCCATACGAATGTTTGTTCGGAAAATGGGTTTTAGTGAGAAAAACTGTTTTGTTCTCAACATTACCGCTCTCAAACACGCTCATGGGTAATATGGCTATTTTTTAAGCTGATTTGCGAAGTTTGGTCGAAGTCGCTAATTGAGGCTTTTACAGTATCTTCGTATATTAATTGAGTTTTGCCTTACTGTTTTAATCTCTGAGTTTCAAGGGGATTGTTAAAAATTACCTGAAATAGATTTGCTCAAAGTCCTTAAATCTCTATTGACCGCTCATATTCTACCAATCGGATTTTTTGGAGTGTAGTTTCAATATTATTTCTATTGAGGTTTTACAGAACTTTGTTCTTTATTTGAGTTTGAGGCAACGTGACTTTTCTTGAAGATTATAGGTAAACGTTCTTGACCGATTGGAACCTGCTAGCTCTAGTAGAAATAATGGACTTCTTGTAGAGGGTCAATCATTCAATATCGTTTTCCAAATTTTGCCACCTCTAAGAAAGACGTGATCTTCAAGGTTTATAAGTTTACGTTCAAGACTTATTGCATCCCCAACTTGGCCATTTACCTCCGTGTACATCTACTTGAATGCTTGCTGGTGGCATGTTTATTTAGGCCAAGGTGACAAATCCATGCTTTTTTCCTTTCATAATAGCTGCTCAGTACAAACCAAAACAATTTTTTCTGTTGCTTGCAGCGAGAGAGCATGCTCAGCAAACGCGTCAAGTGCACTTTTTCCACTTACGTGACCATGGAAGGAGTGCATCTTTATTATAATTGATTGTTGCATTGCAAATGAACATTTGACTAATGTTATACATGTCCATACTTTCATCCAAAACTGCAGAAAATCTCGGGCAGCAATGAACTATTTTTTTTGTTTTGAAATACAAAAATTTTTTCCAATTTCTTTAGTTCTTCGACTGATTGTATTTGCCAATAGTGGAATTTCTTTCAACAAATTAAAAGATTCTTGGCCATATTCACCGAAAGTTTCCAGGACTTCAAGACCAAGTTTCCAATTGACACACAGACTTCGACTGACAAATTTTATTTTCTCTGACAGCCAGTGAGGCATGAATTCGGCATGAAATCGGCTCCTATGCGTGTGAATTACCGAATGTGTTCGTGCCCCCGGGGCTATTGCTGGGGAACTCTGTCGTATACTGTCGGTGTGTTGACGTCGCTGCAACAGAGCGGTGTTGTATACATACTACAAACTGAAACTTCATAGACCGCATAGACATGACTACGCGAGAAGCGATAATATTTCTTGCTAAAAGCAATGCGAGAAGTTGACATGGCGAAAGCTTTGAGTGAAGCGAGTTGCATTGATCAATTTAAATTTGCTCTCAGAATTTTCCATGATTCAATCATACAAGAAGAGGCCAGTAGTGAGAGCATGCAACTCAGAGAGCGAGCTTTATTTTCTGTAATTATTGTGAGCGCAATTCCTTGAGAGCAGAGAGTTGCATTGGTCTAATTCAGGGATGCAAACCGATTCTGAACCAAACCGAACCGTAATCCAAAGACCAATATAATTTCTAAAATGCCGAACGGCCATACAATGGTTTTGCAATAAGCAGCTGTTTTTTTTTTATGGCGCCGAAAATCGTGCTCTCTCCGCTCACACAAAGTTGAGAGCGTAAAAATCTAAAAATAAAATGCACTTGCTTGTATGAGTAATGCTTGAGAATACGTGTGCACACTTACAGTCGTCGGCTGTCGCTGTATGCGTACAAAAACGCGTCTGGCTCTAGAGCGCTCTCTCTCTTTTTCTCTGGCTTCTGGACATAATATCAAAAGAGCGAAAAGCCAGATTCAAAAGCCAGGGGGAAAAAATCGTATGGCGTTACTCATTTTCATATTCAGATGTCTTTGGTAATCAAACCCCCTTTTTCTTCCAACCAATAATCAAAACGGTTTGGTTCAGTTGGCTGAACTCCGGAATTTTGACTTGTGAATTTCGGAATTTCAATCGATTCCCTAAGTTTAGTTATTTTCCGAATTTGGGATAAATAAGGTTTCGCTGATCGACCCACAAGAACACTCATAGACTCAATTGATTTTTTAAGGATGTTTTGTCAACCGTTTTAAAAGAAGTGTACATCTCCAGCAATTACCCGATGACCTCTTAATATCCTGTATTCAAACTTTAAAATATTTGTTCCTTAGGAATTTGCTCTCATTTGTGCGTTTTTCTAGGACATAGGGTCCTTACAAAATGAGCAAATAAGCCATTTTTTGCATTTTTATGTCCATTTTACGATTGATCCATCAGAGATATAGAATTTCCAAATCTAGATTCGAGCTTAACGTGCAAAACTTGTCTAGAACCAATAAATTTTTTACCATTTTAGGTTCTGTGCTGCGAATAAATTAATATTCAATTCTTGTCAAAATACTATGTCCACTCCCATTTGCACATTTTGATTTATATTTTCCAACCTATGCAACTGATTGTGTACTACTTATGTTTTATTGAAAGCTTACTTTTTATACCAGTATTCGATACAAATTTCAAAATTTTAGGATTTTTTTGTTTAAAGATAAATTTATTATTTATGAATTTTTTTAGTCAAAATACTTTTGTCCACCGCTGTATTCTCAATATTCAGAACAATATTCAGTAAATGGATTTTAAAGCTTTTAAAATGTATTTAAAAATTTAATTTCGAAAGTCACATATTCTCTTTAGAAATCATAGTATTCCGACAACGGGCTCTACATAAAATTTGAAATAAATTAAGAGTGAACCACTGAACCAATGAGCCGAATTAGTCCCTATTTCCGTGCGGTTTGCATACCTTTCTAATTTACTTGTTGGTGTGGGCGTTATTTAATCAGACGAAGAATATTTTAGCAGTTATTGTAACAAAGAAAAGTGTCCAGTGTCCATACATTCAACCAAAATCGATATAAAAGAGGAGACAACAACAAATATGCATGATTTACAAATAGAAGAATCTAAGAATGCAACAAAAATTACGTGCGTTCTGAAAGAGTTCAAGCGAGAACGCCGGTTGCAAACTGCTTTCTCGCATCGCTGTCGCTTTATCGCATGCACTAGCATATCGCTCCGCCCTCACTCTGACACCTTTTGAGCGATTGCATTAAAAATAGGTAGCAGTGGTATATCGCTCGCTCTCGCCCAATATTATCGCATCGCTTTTCGCGCTTACTCTGACATAAGCCTAAACGAATTTCAAAGCAATTTTGTCAATTTTTGTTTTGTTTTTATAATAGATATAACGTTTTCAGGGTCATCCTATTCCAATAAAAGCTGATTAAAATCGATGTGCTTGTTTTCCACATCACGACTCAACACGAATTGGTATCTTGAGTCGACACCAAGTTGGATATGAGGGAAAACAATAAAAACCAAATCAAAGAACATTCATGGAACCTTAAATCAACTGTCTTTTACTGCTGAGAACTCACAGCTAGGTAGATCATTTAACCTTAGTTATAGTAAACATAATTCTAAAGTTCGTTAATTAATTCATTTATTTTTTTAGTTTCTAAAGTAGAAAAGATCTAAAAAGTTCCAATGTTTTGAGTGTTGTAACTTTGTGCTGAAAAGATTTCTGTCATAGGAAAAGTTCTTTAGAGTTTCCGATTCGTTAAGAACTTCTCTTAAAGGCGGGTTTCCAGAACGCATTTCTGTCTCAGTTTTTGCCTACAAAATTTTTATTTCATCTGGAAACCAGCCTCATAATGTAGATAAAATGTTTGAAAAGAATTAAATTAATCTTATTTTTCTAAAATTTCTAAATTAAAAAAGTTAAAAATGTTTAAAATGAAATTTTAATTTTATTTCAAAAAAAAAATATCAACAATCCTAGCTAAAATATCCAATAATGTGCCTGGTTATAATGTTAAATATATGTAACTCGTATGTTTGCCACTGTTTTCATTTGCGATATCAACAAGAGATTCCATTTCTAATCCAGTCGACACACACACAAAAACACACACAAACTTTAAACTTCATAATTGTACAATTTATATAAAAATGCTAAACAAAAAGTTAGTAAAGGATTTTATACACACACACACACACAACAAAATGAGACATATGCACATTTTTGCAATACACCAGAAAATCATACAAAAAATTTGTATAAAATAATGTTTAATAGGACAATTTTGTGGTATTTGAAAAACTTTCCTAAAAAAAAACATTTTTTGGCTAATTCTTTAGTTAGATATTTCGGTGAAATGTAATGTTAAAGCAAAATATCGCATATGTAGGCTGCAGGAGAGAGATAGAAAAAAGAGAGAGAGAGAGCTTGTATAGTAAATTTATAACATTAATCAAATATGTATCAAATAGACATGATTTTTATGTTTTTTTTTTGTTGTTGTAAATTTAAGTTTATTAAAGCTTTCCAGGAATTGCTCTAGCACACACATAAACAAAAATGCATAAAATTGCTCTGAAAAGCAAAAGAGAAAAAGCAATATTAGTTTTTAAATGATTTTGGAATTTGTCAATTTTGTTAAAAACATTTAGAGCAAAAACAAAACTAAAATATAAATATCACTAACTTATAAAGGCTGCAAAGATAAGCGTTAATTTTTTTTTTGCTTTTAATATATATATTCTTGCTGTTGTTGGTAAAGCGTGGGAAAAAGTATATAGTATAACGAGTTGAGTAACTGAACAAAAAAGAGCAATTTGCTAATGAATAATTTAAAACCACTTCGAGTAATGTGCATCTTGTTATTTGCAAACTTATGTGGAAAAAAATCGAAAGATTTGTTCAGATGGTTTTAGGAAAGTTCTTGTGAAAGCGAATAGATGAAAAAAAGATGATATTTTATGGAATGAAGACAACTTGATACATCACTTAATTGATTTATTGAAGTATAAAATAAGTAATTGCAGTTTCTCCACTGGAATCCAAACAATATTGTAATTAAATGACTTAAACTGTTTCGGTTCTGATTCCCTAAAGCAAAGTAAGGAGTACTCAAAAAAGCGCTCGCAAACGAAAAACTCCATTTAAAAAAAAAGTTGTAAAATCACTCGCAAAAGCTTTGACGTCAACGTTTTACAATGCGTACGCAGACAAATAAAAATGATTGCTTTAAAATCCACACAAACATCGAACTCGAACATCGAACTTTGAATTTGTGGATGGTATGAGCAGCTGTTCGAACTTTGTTTAAGCGCCCAAAGTAATTAAATTTATTTATTTTGACGGTCAGAAGCCAAAAAAATGTCAGAAAAGAAAGGTGAGCGTAAAAATCGTTTGAAGAGCTTTCATGAGAAAGAATAAATTGCGCTGATTAATACCGTAGAGGCAAAGATAAGTATTTGGGAGCTCACCAATAAAAATAATTTTCATGCAGTTGACATGTACAGCCTCCAGCAGCAGTCCAGAAAGATCTGCAACAAGCATGTCCGGGCCAAAAACAAATAAATAATATTATTTTGGTGTTGTTCCAACCATTCAATGAGGCAAATAAAACTGTTGGCGCTCATATAGAAGGTTGGAAAGTTTTGTCTCGAAAGGGGCATCATAACGGGCCTGACAATCCCCTTACCCTGTGAACCAAGACTGGGGATTGCTGAGTTTTAAATTGAGTCTCGACATGGACAAAGATCAGCAGAGGTTTTAGTTGGACGTGGGGGAATTGTCACGTCCGACAGTTTGCTTTTCAAATGGGTATCTGGGAGGTGCTAGTCAGGAGCCACATTGTAGCGTATGCACTTTTCAGTGTGTACAGAGTACCGTGAATTTTTTGTGTGAAAGTACATTAGATCTTACAATCAGTCTTCGCATTATCAGAATACTCATATCGCTGACAAATCTTTCCATATTTCCCCATTGCCGCAAATTAGGCAACTGATCAGTTAATGAGCACCAAAATTGAATCAGCTGTTTCAGTCTGTCAAGTAAGCGCCCGTGTCTCTCAAGGTAGCGGTGCCATGAGCTTTCCGACGCACAGAAAGAGAAATTTTAGTTTGTCTCAGTTTATCCGAACGCAAGATACCCTTTTTATACACTTGAAAAGTGTATTATAATTTTCCAGAAGTTTGTAACGTTCTTGATCAGCATTAGGAGCTGAGTCGTCTGTTTGTTCCTCCACTCAATTTGATCCATCTACGGAACGTATACAAAGATTTTCATTAACAATACCTTACTTTCTTTTTAAAAGTGCGTTTCTTAAGTAGGAAAAATAAAAATAGTTTATTTGGATTTATTTTTATTATTCCTAGGCGTTTAAAAATGAAATTTCTTGAAATTTTGGACAAAAAAAAAAATTTTTTTAATCCATTTTACGCCGCGCTGCTCGAAGTTTTTTATTAAGAGCTGAAAGCACCCTTTTTACCCTGTTTTTGGGTAATTAAGACCCAGTAAACACGAATCCAAAGTAAAAAAAAATGTTTACCTATAATCAGGGCTGCAAACCGGTTCGGAGCTGAGACTCCATTGTATTCTATATTAATTCAAAAGGTATAGAGATTAATAAATAAAATAATTAATGATTATTTACCATGTTTTGGAAAACTTCCTTTAAAAACTAACAATGATTTTGTTTACTAACTGTTCCTGAACATCGTTTCAGTCAGCGCACTTTTCCTTATCTTAGTCTTTAATCCGGAGATGACACATGATTTTGTTAGGATAGAAATTCCCCACTTCTGGTAAATGCTAAGTCTACTTTATTACCCCCATCAACTGTTGTGTTCGTAATTGTCATAGTGATAATTGTTTCCAACTAAGTTTTGCACTTGTATCACTTAGAAGAAATATCACATACATAAATAAATAAATAAGGGCCGAAATGGGTGTACTGCTGTCAATTTGGAGTTGTCTGTTGTTGTCAGTTTTCGCACTTGTACTGCCTTTGGAATTCCCAAACAGTCATAGCAAAGACCTTTGCCGACTTGCAGAAAATAGACAAATCCTGCTAATGATAGAACCTTGAGGTTCTTGAAACAGCTGTACAGTCGGCTTTTCTCCTTTGTGATGTATGTTTGTCTTGTTTTAAAAGTAATGAACTAACATAAATAAATAGACTGATGGGTTGGGATGGAAATTGAGAGGCATTGTACATTTTATATCTATTACTACATCATTTATTGACCTGGAGCCTGCTAAAACGTCCGATGATCCAAGCTCTGATATGATATTATCAAGCCTAAAAATCTATATACATGTGTCCCATAAACTTACTAGCTTTCGAATGCTCATTACTTTGTAATCGATAAGTGGGCGATAGCCGAACGCTTTTCGGAGCTCCATTACAACTGCACCTAATAATCTAAGAAATGTAATGAACGGAAAAATATGAAAATATGAATGAATGGAAAAATATTTAAAATTAGTTTTTTTTTCACTGATGCGGAGATACACGCACACGCCACAGGTCAGATATCAACTACATATGTGAATGCATAAAGAAAACCGAAAAAAACGAACAAGCATACGAACGCACTACGAATTTTCGACAAACGAAGCTCGAACACTTGACAAACTCCGTATGACAACTCGATATACAAAGTGTAGCGACAGTGTTTTATACTTGTGGGCTGTTGTAATGCATGATGTGGGCTCGCCTCATTTGGCTGTGCGACGCTGGAAAGCGCCCCACTCACAAAGCACGCATACATACGCAAAAGACACTGTGAAAGTTTGCTCTCAATAAAAGGCATGAGCAAAAGAGCAACGAAAAAGACAACTTTGGTTAAGCGACTTGTTGCTCCCAGTTTTCGTTGTGTCCACAACAGAACTGTTTTTTGTCACAGTTTTCAAAGTTTGTTTTTTTTTTTGCGTGCTTTGTTAATCTATACACGCTTGGCAGAGAAGACGTTACGGTAATTTTACAACGTACACTGAATACAGCTCTCATCATTCCTAAAGCCAGAAGCATATTTTCCAGTATGATATTGACACCTGACACATATCGTACCAATAATTCCCTGTTGGGAACGTACGAAAAGTTTGAATTCAAGAATAAACTAACAGAGAACCACTATAACGGAACAAAATCACGGTTCAGTGTTGGTTTTGATGGTAGGCCGATGATGATATTTCCCAGGGCTCTTTCTTGCAGCAGTTAAACCATGTTTATCTCAACTGTTCTCCTACGCGTTTCGGCAGCTTTAAGAAACCAAGTAGAGAACCACACTGAACCAAAATAGATTTTGCTTTCATATTGGTAAAATGGTTACTAAAGTAAGACTTTGATTCTGGCTTCAAACTTTGAACTATATTTCCACTTTTTCCCACCAACCCAACAACAATGAACAATTTCGTACATTTGTCATTATTTTCCATAGACCGGCAAGAGTATATCAGGCTTCGGTATACCGAATTCAGCTTTGCACTATTCTTTTTTTAGTTTTTCTTTCTTTTGGACTAAAAGCGATACGGCTTGGCAAGGTGTTTACAGGTTTTTCAGCTCAGTTCTTCCAAATATAAGAAAAGAAAACCAAAAACTAAACTCTGTTTAAAGTGCGAGCATGTAATATAAAATATTACAAAACTAAACAACTACAAAAACAAAACAACAAACCAAACAAATGCCTTTTTACATGCCCACACATAAAAACCAAACAAAAAATACATACTTGCATTATACTAAAACCCAAATGTCTACAAAATCACCAAAAAACAAAAACAAAATTAAAAAAAAAAAACATATTTAAAACAATTAATTAATTTACATATAGTATATCAACATGTTGATTATGTTAATCATATTAAACATACACCCAAATCGAACGACATAAGCAAATAAGTTGTTAACGGAAACAAAACAAAAAAAAAAAACAAAACCAAATCTCTATTGTTGTATGTTTTTAATTCAAAAAGCGCACGAAATTAAATAAACATTTAAAACTGTAGCTAAAGTAACAATTTTTGTAAACTTTTTGATATGTGATGATGATTTGTGTGGAAATTATATTACATAAAGTCTTAGATCATAGATACTACAAGTACATACATAATTCAAAACTGTAGAGCAAAGGCTTCTCGACAAAAGCAAACAAAGCTAGTTAAAACCCAAAAAAAAAAAAAAAAAAACAAGTTCTTTCCAGCTCAAAAAGATACAGAAAACGCAGCCTGGCAGGAACTCTTACAGCAATATTCAAGGCAATTCAATTGTATTAACGAAACAACAACAACAAAACACACATGGTAGGTTTGTAGTTAAACATTAAAATATGATCAAATAAAAAATAAAAACAAACCAAGAACAAAAGTTTACTAAGTAAGTAGCAAAATATTCAATTGTACATAGACTTTTAGTTACAATTTTCGGGTTTTGTGTTTTAGTTAATTAATTGATTGGTTTTCCCCCTTTGAAAAAAAAAGTTATGACACACACACACACATACACACAAAAAAGCTTTAATTAATTTAATAACAAAAACAAAACAAAAAAATATGAAAAATACATAACAATAATAATTTTTTAATATCATTCCATTGTAGATATGTTCCTATGTACACCAGATCCATTTGGTTAGAAAAGAGAGCATTATATTTTCTTGCCCCGATTTCGAAAATTTCAAAAACTTGTTGCCCTAGGAACCACAGTTGAGACTTCCTTCTTTTATTTCCAGACTTAAGCTTTTAGACTTACCTTCAGTTGAGCTTAGACGTACTATGTTGGGTAATATTGACGCTGAGTACATACTCGGCCGCGTGAGCTTTATTGTCCCTTCAAGACAAACACGAAACTATATTCCCTTGAGGCTTCCTGTTGCTTCTTCTTTCGTTCTTCTTATATTCTGTTACCAATATTTGCTTTAAAAATTCCGATGATTTCTCAGACTGGTTTTAACTTTTTTTCCCCCCCCCCCCCCTTTTATCTCCATTAAATTTAAATTATATTAATTAAATATTTTTTTTTAAAAATAAAATTATTTTATAATTTTTTAGAGGTTTAAACTATCAGGGTTCCCCGAAAAGCGCAAATGTGTGAATGTATTTGTTATTTAAAATGTGAAAAAAATATTGAAAAAATAATATATTGTTTTTTTAATTTTTTAAAAAAAAAAAAAATATATTGTAAAAAAAAGCGAAAAGCCATATAGGGAAATTATTACGAAACTATTAGCCCTTTCTCATAGGCTCTCCGTGGAATGTAAGAAATGGTGTTATCAAATTTGGGGAAAAAATAATGCGAAAAATTAATTTTTTTGTTTTTTTAATAAAATATAATAATATTTTTGTTTTGTTGAAAATAAATTGCCATTTTCTCCACCTGCTGCCAAATATTTATAAAAAATTCTTTGATTTGATAGTCAAACGATAGCTGACTATTGACTTCTACTTCTCACTCTAACAAATAACAATTTATTGTATTGTTGCTATTTTTTTGAAGAATGTGCAACCGTAATTAATTATAATTAATTTTCGGGAAAGGAAATTAGTTTAAACATCTCGTTTTTTCTATTTAAACTTCAGATTATCGCTTATACCTTTAAGCAGTGGCGTACGCAGGGGGTTCAAACCTCTTGGGGGACATTTTATATATGCGAAATACTACTATCTAAAATTTTTGTTCTGAAACCCCCCTGTAAAAAAATCCTGCGTACGCTACTGCCTTTAAGGGTGACGTGACATTGAGTTGCTTCCATGTTAGTTCAACAGTTCAAAGTATATCATGGCCCACTTCCTATTTACACAGACTCCGTAGATGTGCTGTTAAGGGGGTATTCTGCAAATCGAAGCTGTTTTTTTGACCTTTAATAAAAAAAAAAATTTTTCCAATTCTGTTACAATCAGATTAAAGTAAACAAAAAACATTTACTGCTTCGATACGAGGGCTTTTCAAATTGTTCTCGGCCATCAAAGTGGAGGTTCGAAAAGAAGGTACAGTGATGGCGGCCACGATTCCACGTATCCAGGTTGTTTGAAATGAAAACTTAAGGAGGGGTTATAATTAGGGTTGTCGAAATATCCGATATTGAATACATTTTGACGATATTTTTATGAATACTTTTTTTTGGTTTTTGGACAAAAAGGATAGATGTCATTCTGGTCTGATACTCGAAAGAAATTTTGTGATTTTTTTGATAAAATGGCGGCAATCGAAAAATTTAAATTCGATTTTGTTCCCTTTTTGTAGTTTAGTGTAACAAAAAAATTGTACAAACATTTTAAAACTATGATTAAGGTTCAGTCAGGAATGGTGACAATTCTTCGTCGATTTCACGTTGAATCATCAAAATCGGTTCAGTGTAACTGTAGGAATCATGGCCGCCAGTTCGGAAAACGTGGTTTCAAGATAAATGCGTTTAAGGATTGAAGTAATTTCAAAATTGCTTGTTTTATCTAAGACATTGGTCGACAAAAATCTTATCTTCTTCTTTTGGGGCAATATTCTCAAATATCCAAGCTATACAAATATGTACTAAAAAATACGAAAAAAATTTTGCACATAGAGAATACACCTTAAGCGTAACATTGACTGTAAAGCGTTATATTAAAATTCAAGCCGTATACTTGCAAAATGTTAGAGGCTCGTATGTATTGTATGTGAATTTCCGAACAAGTTCGGCCCCCAAGTTGGGGAACGCTGGTGTATATTTATTTAATAAAAGAATATGTAAGGATACTGTGTAGAATTATACACCTTTAATGAGCGCGGTGGTAAGTTTGAATTTGTATGGACTCACCCTTGCGAGCGATCTTGCTTTACTCTAAACTTCTGCGTTATTTGGTAGCAGCTTGATTTTTTTTTCCTTTTGACCCTTGTAACCCGAATCTAATTTAATGTTACAAAAAATGATATGTTAATTTGTAGTTTGGTTTGTGGTGGAGTTTCATGTTCAAGTTTGAACAGAAATTAAATTTGGTAATTCACTCAACTTATGACCCTAAAACAAAACTAGGATTCAAAATCTTACCCTTAGCAAGTAAGACCGTTGCAGTCGAGTAGCCCGACTACAATATACCCTGTACAATTGACAACGAGAGCGTAAGTTAAAGTCGGCTCTAACCGACTTCGATAAACCCGTTAGTCATGAAAAAACATGTTTAATAGTGCTCCTGCGTTCCTTAGGGTGACCATCCGAAAAGTATGCAACATTTTCATTAGGGTGGGTGGGGGTGGTGGCGGGAGGGTTGGTTCGCTTTTTTGCTCATAACCTTGAACCGTTCATCCGATTTTTATCATTTTCTTCGGCAAATCGATTTATTTTGCTGTTTACTAACTATCTCTAGAAAGTACGAATCGTCTATCTTCAAAACTGTGGGGAGATATACCGTTTTTTCCAAATTGCGGGGGCGGAAGGGGGCCGTAAATTTGAAACAAACTTGATCTGCGTACAGATAAAAGAAGCATTTGTCCCATACATGTCAAACCTCTATCTCTCACCATCTCTGAGATCGACGCGTTCATACAGACAGACGGACGGACGGACAGACGGACATGGCTAAATCGACTCGGCTATTGATGCTGATCAAGAATATATATACTTTATAGGGTCGGAGATGTTTCCTTCTCCCTGTTACATACAAGATTTTTACAAATTTATACTTGATCATGAAGCAAGTTGTTCTGCTGAACACGGTCAATATTAGATTTGAATGTCATGAAAAAAATGATTTTTTGGAGTCAGTTTGTTTGTTAGAATACCATTTTTTTACTAGAACCTTGCCACCAACGTCTATCTACGTCTTTTTAGCTCCACCTTACCCTTCCTCGGGTGTGGGTAACGTTATACATGTGTTTTATTAGCATATGCTATCTTTAAACATTTGACAATGAATTGCTCATGTTTTCCACTTCCCTGTTCGCTTGTGGCCTGTATGGGGGCTTACGATTTGTTCAATACTACTGGATTTGCAATACTGATCCAACTCCTTACTAACATATTGCCTGCCATTGTCGGTATGCCTAACCTGTAGAATATTTTTGCATTGCCTCGATTAATTGGAACAGCAAGCAATATGTGCGTTTTCGGATACATTTCTGACACTTTTTTATGAGCATTCACCGTCATAAAGTGCAAAAAAAAGAGTCCGGAATGAGCGGTTTTTTCTATGAAAACGGTCGCACTTAATGTGGAAGTTTTCTGAGTCTAATCTGACTCTTTTCTGACACAGATATAAGTGCCTTCACCCTCCCAATGATGCTTATAAAAACCTCATAAAAGACACATAAAAGTCACTTTTCTATGCACTTGAAGGGCTACTGAATCGCCTCCTGAAAGGCTCTTTTCAGACGCATATTGGAATGCAGATTTAATTAAAAAAAGGGCACTAATCTGTGGGTTTTGGACTTCTAAAATTTATATTTGACTTAAAAATTAACAAAATTGGAAAAAAGTAAATACTTAAACATAAATATCTTTACTAAGAAAGGCTCGATTTCATATTTACATTCTTAAATTTAAACTTACATATGGGCATTTCCGCCAAATGGTCAACCTGGACGGAAAAATAAAAAATTTAATGTCATTTTTATATTTAATTATTTAACAGGCAAAACATATGCTATGCCTACAACATCTCTTCATTGCAATCAATTAAGAAGAAAAAAATGCATAGAGACCAAAAAACTTCGATAAACGGTTAATTTTTATCTTGCTTTTTGTAATCCTACGGTCGCGACCCGTTCGTTCGCGACCGGTAAATAATTCCTTTTAAAAAAAAAAAAAATTAAATTTTTTCCCCCCGAAGTTTAAATACATTTCTTTCAACGGTTGCGACTTCGACCAAACTCAAATCAGCTTAAACACTTTAAAACCCATGACCGTGTTTGAGAGGATTCAATATTGAAAACATAAACCACTTTATCGAGAAATATTTTTTAAGAAGACTCGGTGAAAGTTTCAGCTTTAGCTTCAAACGAGGACTAGTTCGCGTAGAAACAGACAGACGGACAGACGGACGACGGACAGACGGAGGACAAGCTTAACGATCTCCCGGCGTCAAAAACGCTTTATCACAATCGAGATATTTACCTGTGTAAACACTCGATAGAAAGCTACATTAATCCTCTTTTATAATAAATTAATCGCTTTAGAATATTCCGTTCCATTTCGCAGATTTTTGCATTTCCCCAGATAAAGCCAAAGTCGACTTCTATTCCGCGTACGTTCGCGACCTCATGTATATTGCTATTATTATAAAATCTAAAACTCGATAAACCCCGTCTTTTACACTAAACACAGAGCTAACAAAATGCTATCAAATCGCAAAAAAAAGTGGGGATAATTTTTTTTTCTGTCTTTATCTGTCTTTTATGTACATCAAAAGCGTACAAACGTACGTTCGCGACCCGCGGAAATGCCCATGTATTTCATTCCGGTATGCTGACTGTCCACTCATTTTGTTTTTCACTTTTTTTCGTTGTAACTTATTAAATTTTACAAACCACTTTTTTATTTTAAATATTATTTTGCATTTCACAAGTTGAATGAACTTGTGAATTGTCTTTCGACTTGCTTATCGCATGATTTTGGCATCCCGTTATTTTCAGCAAATCAACGAAAACAAAATTTTTGATTACTTGCCTACTTTAACTCCGAAAATGCTAAAAAATAAAAGCCTTTTATGAGCGCGTGCTTAGAGAGCTCTAAATGTGCTCCGATAAACCTAAAATTTATGTGTTTACTCCAAAAACGCTCTTAAGCTCGGCTCTTTTCAGACACATAATTTGGAGCGCTCCGAACTTGGCTTGCTGGGACGTTGTAAGGAGTATAGTAGTCAATAAGGACAAAAACATGTTGTCCATTTGGTAGTGGGCCAAGCAGATCAGAGGCGAGCGACATCCACGAACCATTCGGAAAAGTGTGCCTGCACATTGGTGCTGACTTTTCCACTTCTCTATCAATCAAAGGCCACCACACTTTAGCCCTTAAGCGTCTTTTCATGGCCGATTCGTGGGCTAGTTGCAGTGCCTGTTCACGCAAACTACTTCGCGGAGTAAAATATCGCCAATTGTTGACATCTCAAAGCGAAATGGATAGTATTTACTCGATGTCGCCTTTTCCAACGAATTGTTACTTAGGCTGTTAAAAACATCCACTATTCCCTCGTCTCGAACAATTCCGGCCGCTATTTTAGATATATGTGACCATTTGAAAGATAGTTTTCTCGCCGTTCTAGTCGAAAGTATCTGTGCTGTTTATCTGGCACAACCTAGAGAACGAATCCGCAATGTCCTCCTTTCCCGACCTGTAGATCACTTTAAACTTGAAAGCTTGGAGTCTCAGAAGCAATCTCTCGATTCTAGCCGTCGGATTTGATGTTGGCTTGAATATGGTTTCGAGTGGCTTGTGATCAGTTACCAATTCAAACTCTAGTCCTGTAAGGTGTAATCAAATTGGCCCATACCAGGCCGGCTTTCTCATTAGCGTGGCTTCTCAACGTCGGTTAGACTTTTACTGGCAAATGAAATTATGTGCGGGTTGTCGAAAAAACCACATTTAAAACTCTGAAAAAATGTTACATTTTGTGACAAGGATTAAACTCTTAATTGCTTTGACCTTATGAACTAAAAAAACTGTAAAATGATGCTGTTCATTTTTCGTCCCAAAAATGTTTGGTACATGCCTAAACACAAACCAAAGCTAAAGCAGCGTGATCACCTATTCTGATCATCTAGAAAATATCTCATTTTCTTTTCTGGGGCACATTTAGTTTAGAAAATATTAAAATGTTTGCCTACCTAACCAAATCTTCGGGTGTTTATTTGAGCATAAATAGTAATAAATTAATTAACTAGCCAGCTAAGTCAATGTCGCCTAATGTGAGTTCTAATATTGCATAAAACCTTAAACAATAACTACTTAAAGAATTACACACACACACACACACTCTCACACAAGACCCAACACACAACATCCACAAAGCTTTTATAAAAAAAAAAAACTATTGAAAAAACAATACACACACAACAAAAAATCCAAAAAAAAATATATATATATTAACAGAAAAATAATAATCCTGCCAAGTAACATTCGAATACCTGCTTGAAGAAGATACACCCGCTTTTGCTAAGAAAAACAAAAAATAAAAATTACTATGGCTAAAATACGATTTTTATACTTTCGATATAATGATTTTTTATACTAAACGTAATAAAAAAAGAAAAACTCTTTGACGAAAGATTTTTTTCGGGGGGTATCGAAAATGAAATCGCTTTGATTTGAGTCAACAAAAACAAAAAATATATATATATATACCTACATATATTGTATTATGTATGTAAAAACCCTAAAACTGCAACTATGGAACGAGAGCACAAATTTTGTTGAACAAAAAGAAAACGAAAAACGAATCAAATACACACACACACACACAACACATACACGGCAACATGAAATCAAATATAACAAATACTAAATATATAAACTTGTATGTATATATTTAGCTAAAACCACAACATAAACACCCGCACAAATTGTTCACCAAAAACCAAAATCTGCTTTGTAAACCCAACCAAGACTCACACACACACACACATACACAAATTTCCAACCGATTTTTGTATGTACATATTTATATATATATATAAATATTGGTTTTTCAGTTTCTCTTCTAAATGCAAAAATTACAGAAAATGAAAGCTGACACTTGGTCTATATCTCAAAACTAGATATCGAAGCATACCCCAAAAACAAAAAAAAACCTACCAAAAAACCAAAACCTAAGCGAAAAGAAATGACATATTAGTGCAATAATTAACAAATTAATCCGGTAATAATACAAATGAAACAGACAAACAAACAAAATGGACATACATTTAAGTAAACGCTTTGTAAAATACATATAAACAATTTATTAAAATACCAAAACAAAAATGAAAAGCGTTATGCATTGACATTGACACACGTGATTCGATATCTCATCTTATAAGCATAAATCAATAAGATAAACAATAAAGAATAAATTAAAGAAAACATTCTAGTTGTTTGTATTTTGTATTTTTTTATTGTATTGGACGGCCCACACCGTCGAAGGCTTTGTTCTTATGATCGGTTGCATTGGCACGAGCCTCGTAATTGCAAATGGTGACACCATGATAATGAGCTTCCGAGAATTCACCACGCAGACCTGCAAAAAGGTTAAAAGGTAAAGTTATTGAAATTTCTAGTACAGCGGAGGGCGTCTGATGATGATGATTCTGGTGTGGGAACTCCCGCGTTTTGATCTAAACCAAAGATCTGCAAGAGTGCCTATTTTTTTGACTGCATCATTGCGGAATATACATAGAAAATTTTGTCCTGTTATTGGTATTTTTGTGACTGAGTGCCTCGTTTGATCGTCTGTCTACGTGGTTGAATGAATTTAGACCGCCATCACAAAATGAAATTAGACCGCGCCATTACAAAAGAAATGTATTTTTGGTTTTAATAAAAGAAACTATCTATAACATTAATAGATATTGAAAATTTTATACAAAAAATCGCGCGATTCATTTTGAAAATGAAATTAGACCGCCATACAAAAATGCACCAAGGTCTAATTCACGCGGTTCAATTTCACATAAATGATGATGACATGGTAATTTCCCGTATAGTCTACCTTAACACATTGCTAAAGTTTAATGTCACGTTATTATTAAAGTGAAAAATACAACTTTAAATGATGGAAAGTTGTAGTTCAGGTATGTAATAGCCTATTTCCACTATAGCAATAATATGTACTATATTTTCACATATTATCACATATTCAATAATATAAAATTAATATTCTCCATAGGCAAAAAATGTACATATTTCAAATATGTGTCCATTCGACCCGAAGGTTTTCACATTTTTTTATCTATGTCTTTGAATTTCATGGAAGCCAGAATAGATAATTGAGAGTTATAGGCAGCACATTTATTGACTATTCTATCTAAACAGAAATGGTGAGAGCAAAACAGACGTGGGCCAGCCGCACACGAGGCAGCGCTGCCTCATTGTGCATTCGTGAGCGTCGCGACGCGCCCATCTCTGGTGTAGAGGTTAAGACAAAGACATTAGAACATGAAGATGAGTAACGCCATACGATTTTTTGCACACGATTTTTGTCCCGGTGGCTTTTGAATGTGGCTTTTCGCTCTTTTGAAATTTTGTCCAGAAGCCAGAGAGAGAGAGCGCTACTCTAGAGCCAGCCGCGTTTTTGTACGCATACAGCGACAGCCGACGACCGGGCGTGTAACGTATTGCAAGCATTGCTCACACAAGCAAGCGCATTCTATATTTAGATTTTTACGCTCTCAACTTTGTGTAAGCGGAGAGAGGGTGATTTTCAAGGCCATCAAAAAACAGCTGCATATTTAAAAACCATTGTATGGGCGTTCGGCATCTTAGAGATTATATTGGTCTTTGGTTAAGACCTGAGACGAAATCAACAAGACCTAGTTTCAAATCTCGGTAAGGGGCATGAAAAAAATGTTTTTTTTTATTTTTAAAAAATATGTACATATGCTATGGAAACGCTCAAAAAAATAATGTACATTTCGAAATATGTAATCATAATGGAAATAGGCTATAACACAAGAGTTAAATAAAACATTGCTAATTTCTCAGTTTTTGTCCTTGTGAAACGTGTTTTATTTATGTGTATTTTTTCACAATTTTACAAGTAAATTTAGCTGTGTTTCGTGGAGTAGAACTCTCAAGGCACTCGGAAGTGCTCAAGTTGTTGAATGGAGTTACTAACTAAAGTGTCCAGAATAATGCAAAAACATTTGTCTGTTGAATTGTTGTTTTTCGCAAAAAAACTGTCTTATTCCAGAGGGATATTTTTGAACACAGAGCTGCTACACATTTTTGTCAGCCACAAACGCTCAGAGGCCGCTGTCAAACACCATATACTGCAAAAATTAGTGAAAAACAACCAAGTAAAAGCGTCGAAACACAAGAATATGAAAAGCTGCGCGGCATTGTCGGGCCATTTTAAAAGGAAAATGGCCAATTTGCGGGCGACAAATTCAAAGATTTATAAATAAGATTCTGAAACCACGATAAAAAGATTATAGACATCGAAGTAAATTGTGGACTATAAATTAGAAAAATGTCCATTAGTGGACCATGAGACGCTAGCTCCCGTCAAAAACGAAAGTTGGCGACAGAGCTTTCAAAATTAATAATAATAAATAATACAAAATCAGCAGATAAACTCCATGGTTGCTGTTTTTAAAGCAGCAAGATCAAGCGAAGATCTGAGTAAATGAAAAGAAAA
>JAEIFU010001995.1:0-53102 GCA_018904235.1 Lordiphosa stackelbergi
ATATGAAAAGTAAGTTTTTGTCTAGTTCTTTGCACAACATGGTCCGGTTCGGTTCCGGTTAAACCTTAACTTAAGGAGTCAAAAATATTAGGCGTTCGGTTCATGGTCCGGTTCGTTGGACCCAAAAAACCAGAACCAAACCTGTTTTAAGGAGTTTGGATCAGGACCGGCTTGCAGCCTGGGTATAAACATTGATCATTCAAAGACAATTTAAGGGGAAATTGGAATTTTAAAGCCTTGTCGAAGCCATCAAGTCTTATAATATCTGATTTTGGAATTTGTATAAATTCCCTATAAAATAAATTGCATTTATTGAGCCACGTTGTGCAAAGAACTCCAAAAAATTTTACTTTTTATACAAAGTTGGTACGGTCTAATGCCCATAGATGGATTATTATCATACATCTGATTGTTATCAAATGTTGATAGTTTTCATGCCTCCACTTCAAACTCCTTCAAAGCCATTTGTCCATTTTCTACTCATGTGCCCGTAAAGTTACAATATCCGCCAGCCTCATAGACACGTATGTTATTCGTCCCCTTGCCCATTCTGTAGGCAACCTTTTTTTACGATTTACGTGCCGCTTCCCCGGGGAGTACCCCAAACCCAGTTTACCTTTGCCTGCTGCTGCTGCTGTTGCTGCTGCTTCACAGGGCTTTTAATATTTCTCATATTTTTATGGTTCTTCACGTCACAAGG
The DNA here is from genome assembly GCA_018904235.1 of Lordiphosa stackelbergi. Classification (NCBI taxonomy): domain Eukaryota; kingdom Metazoa; phylum Arthropoda; class Insecta; order Diptera; family Drosophilidae; genus Lordiphosa; species Lordiphosa stackelbergi. Next base: position 701 of record JAEIFU010001995.1, read on the forward strand.
GTCATCACATTTTGTGTGATTTTTGTTTTGAAACTTTTGTTGCTTAAATTAACAAGTCCTCCCCTCGCACACACATACCCACTCACACGTACATTGGCGAATATATGATTCATGTGTGTGTGTGTGGGCGTGTGTGCACATGACAAATATTTAGCTGTTTGGTTCATTTGTAATTTGGTTTTCGGCATTTTGCATTTCGCTTTGTGCCTTAAAATTGAAATCCACTTAAATTTCAGCCGCGAGACATTTGCCCGTCAATGATTCCATGCAATTTTAATCATCAATATGGGCGATATACGACCATTGTGGGTACAAAGAAACAATGGCAACAATTCGAATACGAGGGTTGGAATTAGTATTTTAAACTGTCATGTTAAGAAGTTTGGAATACATTTTAAATATTTAAAAGCAGCCCTCGTATTTGCGGTTATGTTGACTTTAATTTGATATTTGATTAAACGAAATTTGAAATTTGTGTTGATCAGCCAGCGCTCCCTTCAATTCCCCGACCCATCACCTGTCAGCCTCATTTGCTGTGCGGTTGCATATTTAATGCAAAATTTTCATTATACCTGCGAGTGGATGTGTGTGTGTGTGTGTGTGAGGGCTTACTATACCAAAAAAAAAAAAATAAAAATAAACAAAAACAAAGAGCAAGAAAGTTTAAATAAACTTTTAACTTGAGGCATCAGCGCAAGTTCGGTTCGGATGTCAGCCATCAGAAGCAGGCAGCTTGGGAGTTGTCAGTGTCGCTCTTGTCCTGTCCCGCTGCTTGGTCCTGTGGCCCATTTGGCACTTTCTGTGTGGCAACTGAGGCGTCATCATCATGTTTGGGGTCCATTGTTGTTGCCAAGGGGGTGCGTGGGAGCCGGTGGTTCGGGTTGGCAAAAATGAAGTTTTTCTTTCGTCATGAATTGATAATGTACACATGTTCATCGAGCAGCGGGTGGGAGAATTGGCTCTGCTGATACGATGATGCTATTTGCATAACCATATTGTATATGCGTGCGTATGTGCACATGTGAATGAATGCACATAAGCGTGAGTTTGTATGTATTTTGCAGATTATTTAGCCAAAAGTTGAAAGGTATTTGGGGGGAAACTAAAAAAAAAACCCACCCAGAGCCATGCCAGGCAGCAAAAACAACAGAGATAAAAACCCCAAAACTTTTATTAAGTTGAAGATATTTTGTGGAATTTTATACACATTCGCCACTCCATCCCACCCCCCACCCCCCACCCCTTTTCTTGTGTGTTCTTTTCTTGCTTAGAGTTCACTTTTGTGCTTCGTCTTTATTTCTGTTGCTGTTGCTTGTGATGTTGCCCCATTTTTTGCGCTCGTCCGTTAAAAACTACAAGCAAATGCTTCGGCACAACCGCAACAACAACATTTGCTCGCTTCTTCTGCTTGCGGATTTAGATTTTTTAATGGAAATTTAAGCTTAGAGTAAACTGTGAACAAAATGAAGCCTCTTGGCTGCAGTTTGTTCCGTGTTAGTTTTGTGAAAGTAAATAAGAAAAACAAAAGCAAAGAAAACGCCACATTTGTCGAATGTCCTTTCAGGCTGTGGGAAATGTGGTGAGGCAACTTTTAACAGTCCAGAAGTACAATTCAATAAATAACATCAGGCAACAAGGTACAGTTTGTAGAAGGAGCGGTGGCGATTCGAGATGATTTCCGTGTGCTGAACAAAAGTTAAGTTGAAGCTAATTTAGCTTTTTAGAGAATATGGGATTGAACTATTCCTTGGGAACTGGAAGACTATTTAGCTTGATATAAACTTATCCAAAAAATTCCACGATTTGAAAAAGTTTTAACTTCGGTACGGAAGATTTTAATAGGAAGAAAATTTGAATTTAGCGTCACGTGACGCTGTCTTCAGCATATTTTGTGTAGTTGTTTTAGCGGAGTGACCCAGGAGGAGAGGAGTGATAGTGGGGGGAAAGTGGAAAAGACTAAACAGCGACTAAGCAGTGACTTGACAGTGACTTAACAGTGATTTGACAGTGTCTTGACAGTGACTTAGCAATGACTTAACAGTGACTTTACAGTGTCGTAACGGTGACTTGTCAGTGTCTTGACGGAGACTAAACAGTGCCTAATCAATGACTTGATAGTGTCTTAACAGTGACTTAACAGTGACTTGACAGTGACTTAACAGTGACTTGACAGTGACTTGACAGTGACTAAACAGTGACTAATCAATGACTTGACAGTGACTAAACAGTGATTTGACAGTGACTTAACAGTGACTTAACAGTGACTTGACAGTGACTTGACAGTGACTAAACAGTGATTTGACAGTGACTAAACAGTGACTTGACAGTGACTTAACAGTGACTAAACAGTGACTTGACAGTGACTTAACAGTGACTTAACAGTGACATACTAGTGACTTAACAGTGACTTGACAGTGACTTGACAGTGACTTGACAGTGACTTAACAGTGACTTGACAGTGACTAAACAGTGACTTCACAGTGACTTAACTGTGACTTAACAGTGACTTGTCAGTGTCTTGACAAAGACTAATCAATGACTTGAAGTGATTAAGATTGACTTGACAGTGACTTGACAGTAACTAAACAGTGCCTTGACAGTGACTAAGCAATGACTTAACAGTGACTTGACAGTGACTGAACAGTGACTTAAGAGTGACTTGATAGTGACTTAACAGTGACGTAGCAGTAGAATGTCTCGACGTGACTAAACAGTGACTAATCTGACTGATAGTGACTTAACAGTGACTAAACAGTGACTTCACAGTGACTTAACTGTGACTTAACAGTGACTTGTCAGTGTCTTGACAGAGACTAAACAATGACTAATCAATGACTTGATAGTGATTAAACATTGACTTGACAGTGACTAAACAGTGACTTGACAATGTCTAAACAGTGACTTGACATTGACTTGACAGTAACTTAACAGTGATTTGACAGTGCCTTGACAGTGACTTAGCAATGACTCAACAGTGACTTGACAATGGCTAAACAGTGACGAAACAGTGACTTGATAGTGACTTTAAAGCGACTTGACAGTGATTAAACAGTGACTTTACAGTGACGTAACGGTGACTTGTCAGTGTCTTGACTAGTCAATGACTTGATAGTGACTACACAGTGACTTGACAGTGACTAAACAGTGACTTGACAATGGCTAAGCAGTGATTAAGCAGTGACTTGATAGTGACTTGACAGTGCCTTGACAGTGACTAAACAGTGACTTAACAGTGACTCAACAGTGACTTGACAGTGACTTGAAGATGGCTAAACAGTGACCAAGCAGTGAATTGATAGTGACTTAACAGTAACTTGACAGTGACTGAAGAAGCTCGAAGAGTAAAAGGGGTGTACTAAAGTAGCGAAGGAAGCATTTCAAATCACGTAAAGTATATATTATTCACTTACCTAAAGAGTAATGAGTCAAAAATATTCGCTGAATCGTGTTCTATATTATGTATCATTATACCCTTGGAGAGGGATGTTTGTAACGCTCAGAAGGAAGCATCTCCGACCACATAAAGTATATATTCTTAATCAGCATGACGAGCTGAGTTGATATAGCCATGTCCGTCTGTCCGTCCGTCCGTCTGTCCGTCTGTTTCGATGCTATCTCCTACGTAAGTTTTAAAACTCTCTTAACCAAACTTTGCACGAAGTCTTATGGTACAAATACGCTTCACATTTGTTGGAACTGGCCGGATTGGATGACTATAGCATATAACTGCCATAAGAACGATCGGTCGAAAAAGTAGTTCTAGTGATATCGGCTCCGGTATATACGGGTTTATATAAACTACGGTCGACCGGGGTTAGCTCCTCTATTTTTATACGCTTGAAAAGTGTATTATAATTTTGCCCAGAAGTTTGCAACGCATAGAAGGAATCATCTCCGACCACATAAAGTATATATATTCTTGATCAGCATGACGAGCTGAGTCGATTAGGCTTTGTCCGTCCGTCTGTCCGTCTGTCTGTTTCTACGCGAACTAGTCCCTCAGTTTTGGAGCTATCGAGCTGAAACTTTGCACAGAGTCTTTTTTTACTGCACGCTGCTAATATGTCGGAACCGACCGGATCGGATGACTACTTCTTGTAGCTGCCATACAAATGTTCGTTCGGAAAATGGGTTTTAGTGAGAAAAACTGGTTTGTTCTCAATATTACCGCTCTCAAACACGGTCATAGGTAATATGTAATGTTTTTAAGCTGATTTGCGAAGTTTGGTCGAAGTCGCTAACCGTTGAGACAAGCTATTTCAAGTGTATGAAAACTTTCGGTACGGACGAAGTTAGCTGCCTTGTTTTTGTTTTCATTTGGTAGCGTGTTTATACTTTCCAGATATGAATGTTATCTGTTTCAACACAATTTTGAGAATTTGATCAAAATCGGAATATTAAATATTAAACTGGCAGCACATATTATGCTCCAAGGTTATATAAACTTCGGTAGAGCCGAAGTTAGCTTCCCTCTTTTTGGGTTCATATTTATCATTTACACATTAAATTCTTCTGGGGCATGGTTTATAAAAAACCGTCAGTCCACCTCGCATGCTGCATTACGTCACTGCGTTCTCAGGTACTACACCGTGACTACGTTTGTCACGAGATATCCAATCGTCCCCCTTGAACCGTGAAATACTATAGACATTTACAAATAGGACACAAAATTATACATATATTACACGGTGCAACACATAAATTGGTTACGCCTTCGGACCGCGATATTTTTAAGAAAATACCGACTAAAAGAATCACCGCCATGGGACGTTCTTAAACCTTGATTCAGAACGTTTTAGAGAGTTAGTGTAGAAATTCATGCGTATCCAGTGTTTATATTGCATTTTTTGTATCACTATCTGATGTTTTTCGAAACAATTACACAGAATCGGACAAACAAGGAGCGATTCCCCAGGTTACAATGCCAATGGAAAGTTTTAAGGAGAGCTAAACAAAGTATGCCAGTATGAGGATGAAGGCGTCGAAAACCTAGAAGACACTGCATGTAAAGAAAACACGAATAGTGTATGCCTTTGGATTATCTTTTGAGTTCTGGAAGTACAGAGTCAGTCCATGAACCAACATCAAAAATATTAAAACCTTATCCTTTGGTTAAAATTACGTTTTTTCTTTTTTTTAGGTTATAATGAATACAAAGTGTTATCTAGAAAAGATAACTTTTAGTATTAAAACGGTATGAAGGGTGTTCGTATGAAGCTTGTTTTTATAATTTTTGTGGGTGGGATTTGGGAGGTTATTTTTTGTAGTTTAGCCGTCCAATAAACATGATGCTTTTTTTTAGTTTTGCACTTTTGGACTAGATGCCAATTTTTTGGGTCAGTCTGTTCATGACTTTTTTCCTCTAGTTTATATCTTTAACTTTGCCCAAGATGTAAAAACAAAATTCCAAACGGTTTATGATATATGGACAGTTTGGGGTGAAAATATGTTTGGTATCAAAAAAGTACCTTAACGATGTGATAGGACCAAGTCCTTTGGGTTTTTTTTTAGTTTCGGTATGCTCTTAAAAAATATCGCGGTCCGAAGGCGTAACCAGAAAATGACCTTAAAAAAGTTGCAGTGTTATAATAAATTACAGATTACAAATACTTAATTACCTAGACGAATTTGGTTATTACAAGTTTCCTAAAGCAAATTGCAGTCTCTAAGTAGTTCTTAGTTTAGCTCAATTTTCGTTTCCCTGTACGTTTAGTAGTCCTATCACTTCTTCCTCTGTTAGCAGATTTTTTTAAAATATGTCCATCGGAAATTCTTTGATTGCCGGGCACCGACCTAGGAAATGCATCATGTCTTCCACCTTGTTCATACGTATAACATAAAGTGCAAGTCTTTGTAGCAACACGTTGATTTGTGCTGCCTTGCAGGCATATGAGGCCGCCTCTCGCTTTCAGTATCCAAATTATTTTACTTCTTAAAGATGAATCATTGCAATATGTAGGTCATTTGGAGTAATCAAGCAGCCTATATATACCTTGTTCGCTACTTCTACTTCTAGACTTAGTCACATAGTCCTGTAGTCCTCTTTCTTTAAGTTTAGTCAGCAAATTTCCGCTTTCTAGTTCCCATGCCTGTTTTGTCTGATTTTCTTCTAAATCTAATTCTATCTATTGTTCAGCAGAGTATTATACCAAGAGACCTCTCTTTCTCGAATTTTGCGAAAGGATACTTGGTAGTCTGTCGCTTGCGTAGTCAAATAATGTTTTAGTCACATATTTTAAATGCAATGCATAGGTATAGATGTGGCCATCTTCCATCCCCGTCTCTATGGCTAGAACGTTTGCCGGTGTGCTATCAGGTAGATTAAGGATTTTTTTTGCAAAAGAATCGGTTGGGAGAGTCTACCTCGTCAAAGCAAGAGTTTCCCCACACTTGGGCGCCGCAAGTTTGAATCCCTCTACAAGCTGCATTGTACCACATCCATTTTGCAGCAAGGCTGACACTGCCATTTGCAACCAAATTTTTCTACGTACAATTTATCGCTACTTTTGTGTCCTTATTTCTGTTCATAACATGCTACTTGTACTGCGATACAATCCGAACTGCGTCATTATTAAAGGTCCACTGCTCTCTATTTGCCAGTCGTCCTCCTCTCGAAAGACCATTATGTCTGACTTCAAGAGATTGACTTCTATTCCCCATAGCTGACAGTACTGCTCTAGTCGATTAATCAGCTTCTGCAACACTTTTACTTCGTCAGCGAGTATAACTATGTCATCAGCATACATTAATAGCCTTATATTTATGTCGTCAATGCAAAAACCTCCTTCCAAATGTTGATGTAGATCATCCAAATACAGTGCAAACAATAGCGTAGAGAGCAGGCATTCTTGCTTTACCCACTGAATGTTTCAAAATAATCCACCATCCCATTTTCAATGAACTCAACAACTTTTGTTGACACTCCAAGCCGCCATAATTTATAAATTGGCATTTTTCTGGGGACCCGATCAAATGCCGCTTAAAAATCTACAAAAAAGCATACACTTTCTTTTTCTCTGCGCGCTTCAACTCCACAAAACTGGGTATGAGGTGATGCTTACAGAGATCCCTTTTGTCATAAATTACACTAGTTTACAGCATTTCCGATCCCGACCATTTGACAGTCATTTCATATGTAAATCCCTTCGCTGAGTCCAAAAATGCAGTCCAAATATTTTTTAGTGGGGCCGTTTTCAAGAAATCGCGGAAAAGCTAGTTTTTTGATTCTGAAAAAAGTACATTTACTTATGAAATGGTAATACTTTCTTGGAAGGTAATTGAACGCCCTATCATTCATTAATACACCACTTCTTAATCCGGTGCTTGACTTCCGCGTTTTAAAGGCTTTTATCAGCAACTTTGCATTAAATTTATGAATTTAAAAAAAAAGCTAGATTTTAAGTGCAATTTTCATCATGAAAAAAATTGTGAAAAATTTATTTTATTGCTGGTCACTAAAGATTTATCTATTAAAAATACAACGCCACATAATTCATTCAAATCCGTTTAAGAATATAGAAGTTATTGGCATTTAAGTAAAAAATGAAAGGTTTCAAGTTCATGCAAATTGACTTAGTTTGATTGTTATACCTTGAAAGTGATTGAGAATTAGAAGATATATATTCTTGATCAGAACGAGAGCCGGTTTCAGCCGCCCGCTGTCTGTCCGTTGCGTTTACGCGAACTAGTCCCTCAGTTTCGGAGCTATCGAGCAAAACTTTGCACAGAGTCTTCTTTTACTGCACGCGCTAATAGACCGACCGGTCGGCGACACTTTCCGCAGCTGCCACACAAAAGTCGTTCTTGGGATTGTCTACAGTTTACCCCATCTTTTACGACAAACTTCTTTCTTGTACAAAAAAGCTTTGTCGTTGGAGGCATAGTTAATATTCAAAATATTCTATTTAAGGGCTACTATGACCTACCAAATTTTTTTTGTTTTATTGTTGATTTCGTTGTGCAAGAATCAAAATATAAAATTGAATGCAAAAATTATCCTAATAAATTGTGCTGCGCTTGCGGTCATTACATATTTTCGACTCCGCTAACAATCTCAACGAAAATTATACAAGCCTTACCACCGGCCGAAGATAACTTTTTCTAATTTTTGATGATTCATTTTTTTTAGTAAAAGGAATTTTTCTTGTCACTCTTATCGCCAAGACTATCCGAGAAAAAGTTGAAGTGAAAAGAATGAATTTTCATGTCGTTCACAACTGTTTAAAAAAGTTTCGTCTTAAGGGGCACACCTAGTGTGAAATTTCAAAAAAATCGATTTTTTTTCATATTTCGGTAGATTACACCTTTAAAAATAACATATTAAAATTTCAAATCGATATCTCAAATAGTTTTTGAGTTATAGCAATTTAAAGAGCAGCCGCTCGGCAGCTAGAGAGTCTCATTAGCTATCTTTAAAACGTTTTCTCGAAACAACATTTTCCGAATTTGCTGCAGTGATTACTCAAAAACAAATGATCTGATCACTATCGAATTTTTTTTACATGTTCTATATATAGTTCTCCGTACAATGACCTATCGATTTTTGATCTGATCAAAAATCGAATTTTAACGAGCCAAAAACGACCAAAATTTTGGGTAAAATTCGACTATTTTTTTTTAAAACGCCGGCATATTGTCAATTTTGTTTTTTTTTTCGTAGGTCATTTTGACAATATTATCTAGTTTAACGAGATTTTTTTTTTTGATTTCATCCACGGAGAAGGCCGGAATCACTGCGCAGTGAAGGACCTTTTTTCGCGCCGTTGGAGATCGACTATAACTTAAAAATATTTAATTTTTTTCTTCAAAAATTAATTTCTTGAATGTAAAATATATTCTTAAAATTTTGAAATAATTGATGTTAATAAATTTTAATGATTATGAGCCACTTTTTTTGGAGGGGGTAAGCATGCCTTCGATGGTCGACTATTTAAAATTTAAAAATATTTAAATCGAGTTGTTTTCCAATATTTTTTTAATAATTATTTTAAAGGAACACTTCTATGGGCCATTGGAGGCGGAAATTGTTAACAAATGTGGTGACTCCCTTCACCATTAAACGCGAACTTGACGATCAAGAAAAACTGGGTATAAGGTGTTGCTATCTGACGCCTCTAGTTTCAAAATATATTTGTCCTGTTCCCAGGCAATTTTGAGTGTTTCACTGTGTTACATAGGACACACAATCAAAACTTATAAACATTTTTAGGGGAATATCCAAAATATAAGCGATTAGCTATTTGCATTGTCGTTGAAATTTTTTGGGATAATTTTTGCATTCAATTTGATTCATTTTTGACCATTGCACTCATTTTTCAATCGAAGTCAATCACAAAAAACTTAACCAGGAACAAAATAAATTTGAGGGTCATAGTAGCCCTTAAATAGAATAGTTTGAATATTAACTATGCCTCCTACGAAAAACAAAAAACAATCAAAAACTAAGTCAATTTGCAAGATCTTGAAACCTTGTATTTTTTACTTAAATGCCAATAACTTCTATATTCTTAAACGGATTTGAATGAATTATGTGGCGTTGTATTTTTAATAGATAAATCTTTAGTGACCAGGAATAAAATAAATTTTTCACAATTTTTTTGTGGTAAAAAATCTTACTTAAAATCTAGCTTTTTTAAAAATTCATAAATTTAAGCAAAGTTGCCGATAAAAGCCTTTTATAACGCCGGAGTCAAGCACAGGATAGAAGTGGTGTATGAATGAATGATAGGGCGTTCAATTACCTTCGAAGAAAGCATTACCATTTCATTATAAATGAATCGATACTGAATATATGCACATTCTTCTAAAAGTACTTTTTTTCAGAATCAAAAACTAGCTTTTCCGCGATTTCTCGAAAACGGCCCCCCACTAAAAAATCGTGATATGGATTTTTGGACTCAGCGGGGGGACTTACATGAGAAATGGATCAAATGTTCGGGATGCAATTGAGGGGGGATTTATTGGTCTCGTTCCCAGTTTATTTTGAGTGTTCCACTACGCAATCCCGAAATTTGCATTAAGATCGGATAATAAATAGCCGAGATACAAAAATGTTTCATACATATCGGCTATATCGAAGTCGGTTAAGCCCGTCTCCACTTACGCTATCATTTGTTTACTTTTAACAAACGAACCGTGTAAACATAACGTGACCACGAGCCGGCTAAAACTGTATTGCCAGAGATATTTCTTTTCATTTATAATCATACCAAAAATCCACGAAATGTTGAAAGGCTCTCATCTAATTACACAATTTATTTACCTGCAATGAAATAGAAAAGTATTAATTAGTTAAGTTTCTTGATTAACTACACGGGGAAAAAACCTGTTCAGAATATGATTTGCCTTCAACTTAAAATAAGAACAAGATGGTGTCAAAATTCTTGAGAACAAATATTCCAAACGTTTTTCCTGACAGGAAACTTTTATTTTATTTGAATATTTAATTGTCAACATAAATGTTATTATTCACTTTTTGTGTAACAATCAATAATAATAATTTCCATTTAATTATGAATACATTTTGCCAGACTCTGGCCAAAACTAAATTGTTAAAACCTTTTTGATTTGGTAATTATTTATTTCTAATTAAACATGCATTTCGGTGATATTTTGTAAGGTATTTTGCTTAATTTTCCTCAATGGTCTTCAAGTCGTCTCCATTTCAAATACGTTCACACAAGCAAAACGGTGTGCAACATTCTGGTAACAATATCAATGACAAATTTGATTAAATAATAATGATTTATTTGCTAAATTGCTCAAGCATAGGAATGTGTGTGCTTGTGTGTGTGTGTATGTGAGTCTGTGTGTGACTGTGGGCAAAGAATGAACCAGGGATTTATCGCTATTGTTATTAACATTGTTGTTACATGGCCTAATTGCTGTTTGACATGACAGCAATATTTAAAGCTCAGCTAAACTAGGAAAGGGCGGTGGGCTTATTATGCTGAACAGACTATTAGGTATTTTTTTTTTTTTTTTTTTGGGAATTATTTTGAAAAGTATTTAAAGTTTACAATGGCCAAGTATTAATTTGCCATAATCTTTCTATTAAACTCGAGTAATACGGCATCATAATAACTAATTTGAGTTATCATGATACAAAAGCATAAACTATTCGACGCATAAGTTTCAAATCCAACCTAACACTCTGTCTACAATTTACGAGAATAGTGCAACATTAAGACACAAATTAGAAAAGGATCCTGTAAATACAAAAAAGAAGCGCATTGGGGAAGGAAAATTTGAAAAACAGAATAAGGCTATTAAAACTTTTATTTCCGAATCCAGAAATAGCAATCTTTGTGTAAATGGGAGCAAAATTCAGCAGAAGGCACAAGAATATGGGGAAACATTAAATTGTTAAGGCTTTAAAGCAAACAACGGGAAGATTAAACGCTTCAAGAAACGATCTGCAATGAAGTGGCACTATTTAACTGAAGATGCCGCGGAGGCTAACCGCAGTATAGCTGCTGATTGGACTGATATTACCTTAAAACCTCTGCTAATATCGTACGAAGAAAATTGTATTTTTATTACAGATGAAACTGTCCTCTTTAATAAAAGCTGATGAGTGTTTCAAAGGCAAATTTAGTAAAGAGCGCATAACAGTAATGCTCTGTACAAATATTTCTGGCACTGAGACGATTACACCTTTGGTAATTGGCAGAAACGTAATAATCGAACCCCTTTTGTTCGACACACAAAAACGATATTCAACAAAAATGGAAAAATATTCGAATTGAATTCTCTCCTCCAAATCTAACTGCATTTTTCAACCAATGGATATGGGAATAAGATGTTTAAAAGTCAATAAAAGCAATCAAATTGTGAGTGAGATGTCGACTTGCATCGAAAAACACTCACTCATTTATCTCAGTTTTTCAAGAAGTTTTATTTATTGTGCTGATCCATAAATAAATGATAATGGTTCACCCTCCCTGATACCACAATGGTGATCCCAGAAAGATCCCACACAGATCAAACCCAAGTCCCACCAAGATCCCTCCCAGATCCAACCCAGATCCCAGATGCCAACCAGATCCGAACCATTTTTCACCCAGATCCCACCCATATCGCACTTAGATCCCATCCAGATCCCACCCAATTACCCCTCTTCAGCATCACTTTGCATCAACTGATTGACCAAAACCTCCTATTTAATTGTCTTCAATTGACAACCTTCATTTTATCGGCATAATCTAAAACCAGTGGTACCCAAACTCTCACAATCAAGCTTGGCGCTTGTGTGCGTAGCAGCGAAACATGAAGCAAGCGTTTTATTATTGCAGCATGTGCAACAAGCAAACGAACAAATGCCTAGTGAGAGTATGATTACAAACGAGAATGCGAAATGGACAGTTAGAAGCATATAAAAAAGAAGCAACAGGAAGCCTCAAGGGAATATAGTTTCGTGTTTGTCTTAAAAGGACATTAAAGTTCACGCGCCCGAGTAAGTACTCAGCGTCTATATTACCCTTTATAAGTTTGTTTAAAAACATTATACCTAACATAGTTCGTCTATGCTCAAGTGACGGTAAGTCTAAAAGCTTAAGTCTGGAACTAGAAGGAGGAAGTCTCAACTGTGGGTCCCAACCCAGGTTGCGAAGAGCAAACAAAAGGAACTGTTTCTGGACAGATTCGATGCGTTTACACAGGGTAAGTGACTGAGGGTTCCAAATACACGAACCAAACTCCAAAATGGGCCTCATCAGGGATATAAAAAAGAGCTTGGTCGTTTAGGGATCATTGAACTCCTTAGACCAACGTTTAATAAAACCTAGCAAGCCCATGGCTTTGTTGACCAGAAAGTTAAGTGGTGCCAAAAAAAGGTAATACCCAGATCATGGAAAGATTCAACTTGTTCAAGTTGATAAGAATTCAATAAATAGTTCATCAGAAGAGGGGTTCTACGATAAAACGTCATAGATTTACATTTGTCCCTGTTTAAATGCAACAAATCGTAAGAGCACCACTTATAAATAGAATTCAAATCAACCTGAAGTAAAGCTAAATCGTTGGGCGAGTTATGGCTCAGAAATATTTTTAAGTTATCTGCATACATAAATGCACGAGAATGCTTAATTACATTAGGCAGGTTATTAATAAATAACACGAAGAGAAGAGGTCTAAGATGGCTACCCTGAGGAACTCCAGAGGTCACAAATACCGGAATAGAGGTGCAACTATTAAATACAACTTTCTGAGTTCTAGACTGGAGAAAGGATTTCATCCAATTAAGAACTGTCGAAAGCCTTACTAAAATCGGTAAAAATAACATCTGTTTGTGTACCTTGAGTGAAACCATGAATCACTGAAGAAGTAAATTCTAGTAGGTCAGTAGTAATGGATCTGTTTTTAACTAATCCATGCTGGTTCGGTGATATTAAAGGAGAACAGGAATGTTTTAACTGAGATGTTATAATTTGATCAAAGAGTTTGGGTATTGCAGACTCGTTTTTACTAAAATCAAATGTAGTTTTCGAATAATTTCTACATCGTGCCGGTCGTATAAAATTTGTTAAGAAACGAGAAAGGCAAAGCTAACTTCGTCTCTACCGAAGTTTTGATAAACTTGAAATAGCTTGTCACAACGGTTAGCGACTTGAAATCAGCTTAAAAACAAATATCGATATCGACATACTTGTATGAGAAGATAAATTATTGGTGTGTATTTTTGTCAGTTTCGCTCACTAAAGATGGGAGTTCTAGTTCTATTGCTCTAACTTGAGACCGCTCATCCGATTTTTCATTTCTTCGGCAATGATAACTATTATTAATGACTAACTATCTCTAGAGAATAAATCATCTTCTACTGATATAACTACGGACAGATGGACATGGCTATATCGACTCGGCAAGAATATTTATACTATATAGGGTTGGAAATGGTTCCTTCTCCCTGTTACATACTTTTGCACAAACTTATTATACTCTATATACCTTCGGTACAGTGTATAATTATGAAAGTGAAAGCTTCAGCGAGAGCATAAAATTTTAGTTTTTTTATGGCCAGAATTTAAACAGCTGCGCTATTTAAAAGAAGAAGAACGTAAGGAGATCTTTAACCTCGTTAAGCAAGAGTTTTTTCTTATTTCTTTAGAAACATCGGACGGTCAAATAAGCTTGGAAGAACTGGCCGAATGTGAAGAAACCAATGTTAATCTAGTGGACGATGAGATGATGGAATATAAGATATTCATGTTCCAATTAGGCAGAGCCCGACAACGTCTTTAATTTACGACTGGAGATGTATAAAAATGAATTTTATCGGGAAAAAATAAATTGAAATGGTGGAAAATACACGGAATGGAATTTCCCCTAATGGAAAAATTTACAAGGCAAATATTATGTATACCTGCATCTAGCGTTCCTAGTAAAAGGTTCTTCAGTTCGGCTAATCGAATATTGTTTGAGTTTATTTCGAGTTTTTTTACCATGATGCGAATTACTCTTATGCATTAAACTTTGCATGGTTTTTTGGTTGACATTTTTGATCCTCAACGGTATTTTTCCGCGATTTGATGATTTGTCAGTCACGGAAATTGGTTTGAAACATTCCTTATGATCTTAACTATATTCTTTACCATTGGTCATCCATGGTATTCACCACAGTTCGGCATTGTCATAATCATGGTAATGCAGTTATGTGTCGTCAGTTTGTCCTTAAAAGGAATTTTCTTAAGTATTTAGCGATTTAATTATCACGAAGAACCCTTAGCTGAGAACTGCGCTTATGCCATGATCCTTACATGTTTTTTTACGGGTTTGGGAACAAAGTTTGTTTGACATTATTACTGTTTTTAATCCTCAACGGTATTTTTCCGCGATTTAATAAGTCGTCAACCGTCAGCTCCCAAACTTTGCTTCCAACCGAGGAACAACTAACGAAAGTTATTCGCGTATTTCTTAAGCACACATCGACAATTTAGTATTTCTTTTATGGTGTTTACAGAAATCATTTGAGTTATCGATATTTATTATATTTCTTACGGTTCTACGATTATAATCGTACAATGCCACGATGCCGATTACTACTCGTACTCATGAAAATGATTAACTGTTACATAAAAAAGAAACTATACTCTTAAAAAAGAGTATTTTTACTCTATTTACATCTTAATCACTTCCAGTTTATAAAAAATTTTTCCTTTTTTTTGTTGGGTGGTTAAAAAATAATATTTTTCTATTCCCGTATTTTTATTTTGGGCACCACTGATCTTAGCTCATTACAAAATTTTAAGAATTCCTGGTACGTATTATGTACACTTCATATTTAACTGTCTATTTACCCATCTTCTTGACTATTAAAACCTTTTTGGATACTTTTCAAATCCTTCTCTTTCGCCGTCTTCAATTGCCAATTATTAAATCTTCATGATAATGAGAATTATTTATACAATTTTTAAATTTTCACTTGTCTATTTAAACGTATTTTTGGAATGTTCGATCTATCAAATCTTCATGATACCCAAAACTTATCAAAATTAGCAAAGTTCGGGCCGTTCAATTTACAATGAGTCACACTATTGCTATCTATCAAATTTTAATGGTCATCTGAACTCATAATACAATTTTGTAAATTTCGCGATTTTTTAAACAGTTCGGTCTACCTGTTTGATCTACAGCTCCTATTTACCGACCAATGAGAATTTTCAAAATTTTGTTATCGGCATAAAAATGATAACCTTAGCTTAGGACTGACCCTTAAATAAGGGGTAATCTTCCCCAAAGTTTCATTCCAAGCTCACATTTTTGTAAATTTCGCGGTTTTTTTTACCATTTACCAGCCCATTTCCTCAGCTTGAACACCTTTAAGAGCAAGCGGCCAACCATTTTCCAAAGTTTCATAATAATCGAATGAACGGTCTAGGCTGGCATTAGGGACAGACAGACAGATGATGATACTACAGTTTTCTGAGTTCAGAGTTAACAACGGTATAAACAACTCACCGAACTCCCCCAAAGCGTGTGAGATTTAACGAATTGAACAACTTAAGAAAATCAGAACAAGTGAACAACAAAGAGAGAGCAATTGACTTTGTTCACTGAAATGAACAGTTTCTCCACCCACACTAAAAGTGGGCCAAGTTGGTGGCTTAAAAACTTTAATTGGCTGCGTATACGCGATATGCGTTGGCTGGCACATGCCGCTAATGCGCTTAACTATTTGAAATATTTGTCGTGGCCAGGAGAAGGAGGTGGAGTTTAACTCTTTGCCATTGAAAATGAAATATTTAAATATTTTACTGGGCCACCGCGAGCAGCTGTTACACACACCCACACACACACACACACACACATGTGGCGAATGAGTGACATTTATCTCTTTATTTTGGAGTGCTGCTAATAAATGCCATGCTTATTAATTTCGCCGAGGGCATGTGCCGGTGTCAAACTTGTGTCACTTAGTTGAGCTCTCCTCATGCGTGCGAGTGTGTGCCACGTGGCGTATGCGCAATGTGGCCGCTGCCTGAAATAATAAACTCTTGTCGCGTGTGTGTTTATTATCGCTAAAATGCACAATTAGTTGATGTTTTTGCGGTGCTAATGCCTTAATACTCTCTCCCCCCCTCCCCCCTTCCCACCAGCACCACACTCACCTGTACTAGTCCTTCTCTATGTATTTTATATAGTACAAGTATGTACCCAGTGTTTGGCATTCATTCCACTTAATTTTTGTCGCTCTGCCTCTGTGCGGTCAGCCAATGAGCGATAATTATGTAGCGTATTTATTATTTTAACCGCTAATTACATAACATGCCTATTAGTATGGAAATTATTCATAAATATGTTTTCCAAATGGCAGCCGCATCCCAATTTCCATTTCATTTTGCCACAATGTGCTTAAAAATAAATTTCCAAATTTATTTTCTCTAATTCATTATCGATTTTCCAGCGATTATCATGCAAAATATCTTGTTTAATAAATGTTGCACATTTGATTTATGCAGATGCTTAACTAATCCACGCCACGTTAGCCAATTTGGGGGGGGAGGGAAAACTTTTAATTAAATAGAACAAAAGAACAAAAGCAAAAATTAAAATATATTAGAGAAGGACGTAAAATGGTCGCATTTCTGTCTTCAATTGGTTCAAGAAGCTCGCAGCAAGAACTTCAAAAAGTGCAAGAAACGTAATCTAATTATTTCTATCGAAAGTTACCAATTTAACCCATTTTACGCCGCTGTTCGACTAGTCGAACAGCAAAATTGCCTATTTTAAAGAAATTTTGACTGGGATCTAGTAAATCCAATTGTTTAGGTAATTACACTTTACTATAGTAAATTTCATTGGCTTTCAGACAAAAAATATTTCGAGCACCCCACACCTTACAGGTGAGCTCCAGGTAGGGGTTGAAAAAAACCTTACATGAAGACTCCTTTTCTACAAGCTAAACAACACATAACTCTTAATTTTTTTTTCCAAAAGTCTTGAATTATTTTAAGTAAAGGTCGTAAATAATCCGTAATAAGAAAACCCGAGGAAAAATTGGCACTAGGAGACCTTAGCACACCTGCGAAAGTGTCTGTTCGAGTAGTCGAACAACGGCGGTAGCAGTCAAATTAAATTAATTTGTTTGGCTACCACAAAATGCCACAAAGACAAAATTATTGGTCCACAAATTCAACGCTTGATATTAAAATTGTAAGTCAAACCATGTCTCGCAAAATGTTCAGCAAAATAAAGAGAAAGCCACACTTCAAGGATAATGATTGAATCAATCGTAGCAACAAATATGGAAAAGTCCGCAATCTCTTTAAAGTAATAAACAACAAATAATGATATTTGGTGTTTTCGATGTACATTTGTCTGTGATGAGCAAAAATACTATATTTTGGTCGTCGGATCGGCAAAATGTACATGAAGAACAATCCTATTTAATTTGCATATAAGTGCTGGTGCTTGGCGGCTATCACCAGAGTCGTCTTTCGTATGATATCCAATGATCGTGCTGCCGATACCTACGGTAAAAATATTGGTTTTGGAGCCTCTATCCATTACATGGCAAGCCATTAAGAGTTTCCAGGCGCGCATCAACTATATTTTGATAATTTTTTTACATCGCACTACTTAATGTGTTTATTGGCTGAAAGGCGTAAATGCGCCTCTGGAACTTTGCTCACCACTTGGGTTGGCACACCTGCTCCAAAGTTGAGGACTGGAAGAGAATTGCCAATGCGTGGAAACTGAAAAGCCTTATAAATAAGACCATAAATCAGCCAAAACTTAAACAGATTTCGAGTGGAGTTGGCCAAAAATTTATTGTTGATCCTGGATGACAAGGAAAACTTGGGACATGAAGAAACCGAACCAAACAATACTTTCACAGTTCGCCCTCCTTCCTCGTGTTTTTGGTCAACACAAAATTGTCAATCAGCCCGAGACTAAAGCCGGGCTATGTAAAACGTGCCATAAGCCTACACAGCGGATGTGTAAAAAATGTCAGGTGTTCTTGCACCTAGATACCTGCTTCTCCGCCTTCCATAAGTGGGAATCAAGTATACTATATAATAATATTTCAACTAAATAATTAGTAGTATTCTATAAAAAATAAATTTAAATAAGAAAACTTACATCTTTAAGCAACATATTAGTACATTTGGTGTATTGTAACTGAATTTATACATGTTATCTAAATCGTGCTCTACCGCCGTTGTTCGACTAGTCGAACAGTCTCACCTGGCGAAACTATCATAGGTAGAATTTTTTTTGACTTCAGATTCATGTTTACTGAGTCCTAATTACTCAAGAAAACTTACTTTCGCCTCTAAACAAAATACTTCGTGCTTACAAAATTCTACACCGAAACCGAATAAAATCAAGTGTGTTTTTAATGTGAAACATCTTTAGTTTCGGTAAGGAAGATTTCAATAAAAGTAAAATTTGATTTCAGCGTCACATGACGCTGACGTCATTCATATTTTGTGTTGTTGTTTTATTATATTACGCGGCATCTGGCTAAAGTCTGGATGGGATCTGGGAGGGATCTAAGTGGGATATGGGTGGGATCTGAGTGGGATCTGGGTGGGATCTAGGTGGGATCTGGGTGGGATCTAGGTTGGAACTGGGTAGGATCTGGGTGGGATCTAAGTGAGATCTATATAGGTTGGATCTGGATGGGATCTTGGTGGGATCTGAATGGGATCTGAGAGGGATCAGGGTGGGATCTGGGTGGGATCTGGGTGGGATCAAGGTTGGATCTGTGTATGATCTGGGTGGGTCTGGGTAGGATTTGAAGGATCTAAGGGATCAGGTAGGATCTGGGTGGGATCTAAAGGGGGGTCTGTGTGGGATCAAGGTCGGATGTGGGTGGGATATGGGAGGGATCTGGGTGGGATCCGTCTAAAATCTGGATTTGATTTGGGAGGGATCAGGGTGGGATCTGGGTGGGATCTTGGTTGGAACTGGGTAGGATCTGGGTGGGATCTTAGTGGGATCAGTTTGGGACTCTGGGTGGGATCTAGGTTGGATCTGGGTGGAATCTTGGTTGGATTTGGATATAACCTTTGAGGGATCTAGATTCTGGAAGTGATCTGAGTGGGATGTGGGATCTCACCTTGGTGGTATCTGGGTGGGTGAAACATCATCATTTATCTATGGATCAGCACAAAAAACAAGACTTCCTAAAATATGAAATAGCACTGCAGCAAGTTTTGTTTTCTCATTATCAAGCTTTCCGCCTGTGTGCATAGCAGCGAAACACGAAGTAAACGGCATGACGTCAAACATGAGCAACAAACAAACGATCAAATGCCTCGTGAGAGAAGGAAAAAAGGAAAGCACTTGTCGTGAGAGAGCAACCCGCAGAGTGTGCTATTTACAGAACATACGTATTCTTTCTCTCTATGCGTGTGTCGGCTGCGACGACGGCAGAATTATGAGTTTCTATCCCATGGGATAGGTTTTTGGAATTTTGGGCACCACTGCATCAAAGCCTCTTGAGTGTTAAAGACACTTACACCTTTTTTTCTGATTTTTTTTTAGTGTATAAATAATGTGCTCAAAAAAAAAGTGGGTCTTAATGTAATTTTTTCGGCAAACGGTATCAGATGCAGGAAAGGGAGGTGGCAGATCCATGACAGGAACCACAACAAGAGGATGCCCACAGGGACTAGTACTCTTCCCAATGTTGTAGAGCCTACTTGTGGATGAACTCTTAGAAAGACTCGCGTCCCAGGGCATAACATGTCAGGGATACGCAGATGACATCGTTATCCTTGCAAAAGGAAATAATGTGAAATAGTCTTAAGAGCACTGAAAGGGCCGTCCGAGTGAGGCAAGGCGGTTAGACTTACCAAAAACCATCGTTGTTTTCCCGGTTGCCTCATAACACCGGAAAAGGAGGTCAAATATCTTGGCGATTTCGACAACATTTTAAGGGCCGTTTTCTCATGTTCCTGTTTTTGCTCAAATCAAAATCCACCTAGATTTCGCAGCTAGGTGGATTTTTGTGCAATCGGTTGTCTCATGTAGATGGAATATGAATTTGGGCATTTGCGCCACGGTCACACCGGAAGGGCTGCAAAGGTACTACAAGTGAAGTTGGCAACGCCTTGCCAATCTGTATTTTTTTTTTTTATTATTGCGCGCCAATTTTAAAAATTTGTTTTTGAACGATTTGTTACTATGATGGGAGATTAAGGAATAGGTCTACAGCTATGTTCACCCAGGCAAATATTTTGGACAAATTTTGTTGAAAATTTGGCCATAATTTTGATCAAATTATTTTCGTATGAAACTATAGCTTTTGTTTTAAATCCTGTAAAATCTTCAATCATCTCTATTTGAATCAAAATTTGGCTAAATTAGGGCATACATAGAGCATACACTCAGTAAGTGTAGACAATACATAGGTGATAGTTTAGATTCTTGTATATCTAAACAAGCAGATTTTATGTATACAAACTACTAAGATAAATAATTTCACCTGGTAAGTATCGTCAATCGAACACTGCCTTCCAAAATTCTTCGTTATTCAGTCTAATACACCTGGCTTCCCGCATCCTCCCCACATACCAGATCGTTCAACTGCATAGCTTGAGATTTGGCTATTCCCCCAACAACAAATATATACCCAGAATTTCTTTTCAGTGTAATACTGGAGGTAAGTAAGCAAGGACACATTAACAGAGACATTTTGGCTTGAACACATTTTATGGAATTTGCATATTAAATGTCTTACTTTTACCGCTTCATCATTGATTCTGGCGGATGTGCACAGTTTCTGCTCCACTTCATACATATGTGCCTACCAATTGACCATTGAAGTAGAGCAAAAGTCGATTGTAGATATCATTCAATTTCAACATAATCACCCATAATTATCAACATAAACAATAGCTCAAATTTGAATTGCGAATTTCACATAAATTGTAAAATGTTCTGCCTGAATAGGACACACCCACGCACACACAGACAGCTGTGCAATGAACGGCAAATGGTTATTAAATTTACATGCAGTCATCTTTTCATATGACTTTCATTCACTTCAACTTAGTTTGGTTAATTTGATACGAAAATTGCGTTTATACATTTCTGCCAAATTTGGCTTCGTGCATAATTTTATGAAAATATCTTTGGGCTGACATACAGACATTTGAATGCCATTTTGCACACTAATCATATTCGGTAAATATTATGAAAATTATGAGAGATGGCATTAAAAGCATTTGCCTAACTAGACGTATTAAAATCTTGTTGAGGTGAATAGCAAATTAAATGGCCAAATTGGATTTCATTGCCTGGCCATAGAATATAAATAAGTTACCACCAATTATTTGGGTTAAAAGCTAATAAAAAGAGTTTAAGAGAGAAGGAAATGATGAAAAGTATTTTGGATTGCGGTTAAATGAAGATTAAGTGTATCACATAGCGCAATAACAATGAAACATGGTAATTTTCTTTTAACTAAGCACGCACATTGTGGAATTCACAAGGTGAAGCCGTCAGCCTCCGCTGAGGGCCAATATTTGTATGCCTAGCTTCACCTTATTAATTCCACCATGAGAGATGGCCTTCGCACTTGAAAAATCAGCAACATACAACAGCAACAACATACCAGTATACATAAAAATTTTATTTTGCAAACATATTTGCATGTTCTGCATGTATTACTTACTTTAATTTCTTTATCATGTTGCTTGTCAATAATTTCAATAACACAAGTGCTTATGTTTTTTTCTATATCATAAGAAAACAATACCCATAAAATGTTGGCATCGCGCAAAATGATAAACAATACATATATCCACAAGCAAACTTATCAAGAATTAAAACGCTATTACACTGTCTAAGTACAGTGTTCCCAGCTTTTTACGGCTTAGCTTTTAGCTAGTTAGATCGACATTAAGAAGCTTACATATGTGCATTAGACTGAGCATCATTTTACATTGCACCGACTTATGTATATGTGAAGTAGGTAAACTCATTTTAACTCAATAAACTTTACAGTCTAGGAGTAATGACAAAGAAGGAGAAATACGCACTAACGACCAGCACAAGGCTGTACCACCTAGGAGTTACGGCCTCCCAAAAATACGATTGCTCTATGATTAACTCACCTTCTTACTTCCTATTACATATTGAATAATTCGACCAAGGATTCCAAATAGAACGCCAAGAACACTGTAGAGTTTAAGAAACGGATTAATGACAGCTACATATTTCCCAGCATCCAGGACGATATTGAAGAAACACTTAACAACTATCACAAAGATAAAGGGTTCACAATTGAGTTGGAAATTGACCAATGAGACGGATTTACTGTGTCCGATAAGGTATACATTGGCACGACGAAAACTAAATTAAAAACTAGACATATGTCTGATATTAAGTGACGAGACGAGACACCAATTCCACTGTGCTGTGAGCAGACACTCATCAGAATTCTCAAACGTGAGCATACTGCAAAGGTTCACTTTACAAATGTTACATATTATAAGCACACCCTGACTTATAAGTAGACAGCGGATTTTATGCAACTTTTTAAATAAAGGCAGATTGAGGTGAAAATTTGGATTTATACTAATTAAATAACCCACTTTCCATTGAAAACTGCATATCCAATACCTCAGTAAAATTGATATATGTGCATACATATTTTGCTTAGTTATTTACATTTGCATTCTATTTCATAAGTGACATTATTTTTTTTTACAAAGGTATTGGATATTGAAATTAAAAAATACATACGCATATGGGCATTTCCACAGAAAGGTCCACCGAGATTGAAAAAATTGTTTTTTTAAAATGATTTTCTTAACATAACATTGAAAATAAAAATCCAAACAAATCTTAAAATGTAAGTACAGCTTTTCTGATTCTTTACTATAAAAAAATTAGCCTGAGTACCGAAGAAATGTCCATTTCACTGTTAGCTTTTTTAAGATGTCGCGTGATAAATGTCGCGTTCTTCATAATATTAAAGCTTATAAAAACAAAACTAATGTAAATAATTGCGTATGAGTGCACTCAATAAAAAGCTGCATTATTCCCCTTTATTTAAAAGTAAACTGCTTTAAAATATTTATTTAACTTTCGCAGATTTATGAATTTTTTTAGATGCAGTCGAAAACGACTTCCATTTTTGTCGCGTGACAAATCCCATGATTTTTTTAAAGTATATTTTTATCGTCAAATCGATAGAACCTCCCCTTTGCACTAAATATACTGCTATCAAAATTCTACCAAAAAATAGAAACAAAATCAAAAATTCGTTTTGTCTTCTATATTTTTCTGCATTTTAAAAGCGTACGATTGTCGCGTTCGCGATTGTGGAAATGCCCATATTTTATTTAAAACAATTAACTAACAAACAAAAATAATTAAATATAATTTCTTAGAAAATTGATATATGTGCAAATTTTTAAATATGTGGTATTTTTATACTTTAAATGGAAACTTATCTCCAGTTATAGTCTAGTGATATCATTAATATAAAATTGGGTTGCCATTTATCGTTTCCAGTAACGGCAACCGCCGGGGCATTGAATTAGCCAAGTTTTGTAAAACACTTAAATAAATATATTCCCACACCTTTACAATTGCTTCTTAAAGCTGCATCAAAGTGTCGGACTCCTTCACAGCGCCGAATTTTGTGACAAAAATGATCAATTGGATTTAGATCCGAACTTAATGCCGGCCACTGTAACAGCGGAATATTGTGGGACCTGAAATATGCCTTTGTAGCCGGGCAATGTGTATGGAAGCTTTTTCTTGCTGAAAAATCCAATTGTCACCATGGAAATCGTCCGCGATTGTGATAAGCTTTCTTTCCAGCATCTCTACATACATTTGCGCATTGATACGGCCAGGCCCAAATCGAATTTACAACTTGCCTTTAGCACTAAAGAAAGCCTATACCATGAGAGACTCGTCACCATGGTTACGCTTGTAGCAGGTCGGTCGGGGATGTCGCATATCTCTACAAATCCATCTGAGCCGTCTAGGTTAAACTATTTTTATCACTTAATATGAAGGATTCTATTTCTTGGTCCCAAATCATATTTTTTCATAAATGCCCATTTGCGCATTCTTGTAATGTTGTTCGTGGCGCGGTTTAGGTACCTTGGACTGATTCTGAAGATGCAACTTCTTTCGGCAAATTTGCAGCTTGCGTTGTCGACATATTGGTAGACTGAGCTTCGACTTAATTTGAGCGCAGCTCATCAATTTATTGGCTGCAGGATGAGAATCCACCTTGGGAATAGCTGATTTTGACAATAATTTTGAGGACTATTCAAAAAATTTGGTTACTGTGCTACGACAGCTGTTCGTTAAACTGCGTTTACACCAATTTTTCTACCAGCTTCATGCATGGTTTTGATTTTTATCTACTGTTTAAGGGATAGTTCTTTTGTAAGTGGCATTTTTAGCCAAAATAACATGTTATCGCTTGAAATTCACTTGATTGTTATGTTAATAATATTGCTTGCACACCTGTTCAATATTTTGTCATTAAAACAGCCATTTAAGTTGACGCTATTTCCCTTAAAAGACAAAAAACACAAATTGCACATATATCAATTTTCTATGAGAAACATGGGATGGCTCGCTTGTTTCATATAACTGCACCACATATTAGGAGGTAATTAGAAGTGAACACTTGGCAAAGCGACATGAAGTAAAAGAGAAAAAAGTGTATACTCACAACCAATGTACCGTTATTGGATCGAAGGAAATAACAAAAAATTATTTTGCACATATATCAATTTTACTGAGGTATATGCAAATTTCGCATATTTTGCATTTGCAAAATATGTAAAAAATATGTAAAAAATATGCAAAATATGTAAAATGTATAAAAATTAAAAATTATTATAAATATTAGGTACATGGCCAATATAGACGCTTAAATAGAATTTGAAGACCGAACGATCAAAAAATCGAGAAAGTTGAACATTTTCTTATAAGCATTTAATGGTTCAACACCGCAGAATTCAGCAAAATTTCATATGAGTATTTAAAACCGCAGGCGTTGGCAAATGAAAGGTGTATAGTGAACGTTCTAATATATTGGAAAATTTTTACATTTTTCATAAGAGCTAAGATTATTATGAACATTTAATAGACGGCAATAGTAAACGAGTAAATACTGTAAAGGAACAAATGGTCAAAAAAATCGCGAAATATCAAAAATTATAATTTGAGTTTCATAAGTATCATAAAGACGCGTGGCCAAGAAAATCAACGGACCGAAGATAATCGTGAAGATTGAATAGATAGCAATTGAAGACGCGTAAATAAGAGGTGTAGACTAAAAACCGCGAAATTTGTCAAATTTTTATTTGAGTACTTATGAAAGCGCAGGCGTTAATAAATAAGAGGCGTAGATTGAATAATCCAAAAATTGGCCAATTTTTCGTATGACCTATGATTATTATGAAGATTTGATGGATGGCAATGTAGACGGGTCAGTAGGAGATATAGATGGAACTGCTCAAGGAATCGCGAAATTTCCAAATTCTTCATATGATCAAAGATAATTTTGAATACTTAATAGATGGCAATAGTAAACGAGTATATATAGGAGCCGTATAGTCAAAAATTATTATTTGAGCTTGGTTTTTTGCAAAATTTGAAAAATTTTTTTTTTTTTTTTCATTAAGATTTGATGGCGATTGTAGACGCGTAAATGGTTGGATCCAACGGTCCGAAAGTCGCGAAATTTCAAAAACTTTTTTATAATGTGGACGGGTAAATTAACGGGTCAAGATCAAGATCGGTCCAAAAAATCCGGATATATACAAAATTTTATGATTTGTTTAGACTATCACGAAGATGTAATGGTTGGCAATTAAAGACGGGTAAATAAGAGACTATATTCTTTAGCATTGGTCCTCCATTATGTATATCGCGGTTCAGTAGTGTCATAATCATGACTATGTTATTATAATTTGTGGTATTGGAAAGCAGTTTCTTGAGTAATTAGCGGTCTTATTACCATGGAGAACCCTTAGCTTCGAATGGCTCTTATGCATTGATGCTAGCATTTTTCACTCTATAGGGAGTACAATTTGTTTGGAATTGTTACTATTTTTGATCCTCTTTGGTATTTTTCCGCTATTTAATGATTTGTCGGTAACGGAAAGTGGTTTAAAACGATTCCTATAATCTTGACTATATTCTTTAGTATTGGTCTTCCATGGTATTTATCGCGGTTCAGTATTGTCAAATTCATGGCAATGTTACTATGTGTGGCCATTTGTGGACTTGAAGAGCAGTTTCTTAAGTAATTAGCGGTCTTGTTACCATGGAGATCCGTATTATTTCGCGATTATAAAAGTCGACAGTCACGGTAAATAGGTTAAAATAACTCGCGAAAATAACTTCCGAACCCTGAGCAACGCATGCCGGTTACTTCATATGGAAAAATGTATTTCAAAACAGTTTTATGGCAAATCTTTTAGCCGTTTTTAAATCAAAAGTATTTTTTATCACTCATCTTCTGTTGTTGACCTTTTAGTAACCCTGGCCTACCAGGATAATATGTGATCTGAAACATGGAGTTTCATATAATATAGGTTTTTGCATATTTTGCATATTCTGCATATTTTGCATAAAAATAAGATGTGTGCAATCAGAAATTAAATCCGACCAGCGGTTCAAAATATGCAAACATGCAAAATCCGCTGTCTTAAATAAACAATTAGAAAAGTCGCTGAAGCCTGACTATAACATACTCTGTATCCCCTAGAGTATTTATTTATCTGATAAATTTTAGATAGCAACCACACAAAGTGACAAAAAAGCCATAAAGTAAAAAGCCCATCGCCGTTAAACCGGTGCTACCCAACAAAAAATTTTCTTTTCCTTATAACTCGACTATCGTTCATCCGATTTCCATCATTCCTTCGGCGAATCTCAGCTATAAAGAGCATATTATGAAACAAAAAGGTGGATTAATAACTCTGTGAACCAAAGATCGAAAACAATTCCTACCCCATATGAGCATAATTTTCGTAATGTACGAGAACTGTTTTCTGTTTGGTAACTAGTGAGTACTGGGAGCGGAAATCAAAAGTTCTTGTGAAAACGTTGCCGTGTTTTGTGTTCCTAGTCTCTCAGTTCATATTAAACTATTCTAAAAATCGTGAATGAATGCAGAATTTTGAAGTTGAAGGCTTGCAGTTTTGTTTACGCAGCTTTTCTCAGTGAAAGCTCAGCGCACTTAATTACTCCAATAGTGATTTAAATGAAAACTTGTTTTCATGCAGCAGCAGCAAATGCTAAGGAGACAATTAAGCATTTTCTGTCAGTTTCAGTTTCACTTCCAGCTCTTACATACACCCACCCATCCCCATCCCAGAGCCCATTCAGATTGTCATTGCACTAATCACTCCTCAGCCTCAGCCTCAGTCGGCGTTTCAGCCGCAGCTTCAGCCACAGGCAGAATACGAGAAACTTAATTTCTAATTACGCGTGCTATTTGTCAGCGTTTTTTCGTTTCGTTTTTGCCGGCTTTTGCTTTTGCACTTGTTTTGATCAGAAACAGAGTTGCTCTCTAGCTCGTTCTCTCTTATTCTTTCTCTGCTTGAGTGGCGGAAATCTTTTTGGCATCAAATAGTCTGGGCATGCCTCATTTCCAATTAACAATAAATCCATGGCAGTCTCAAGTTGAGAGACGCTTGGGCTGGCCAACTGAGCGTATGAGTAATTTAATTTTCCAAAGAATAGTGAGAGAGACAGAGAGGGGGAGAAGGGAATGGAGCAGAGAGACTGCACAGTCTACGCAATTAAAATTGTTGCCAGCGCATTTTTACATCGTCCTGGTTGCAGCCAAAAAGCTATGTGAGTTCGTGCCTTGGCCGCAGACACTTCCTCCGACATCGTCGTCGTCCTTGTACACAAGTTGTCTTGTCTTGGCAGCCCTTTTACTTTTCATTTGCAGGTAACTTGCGTTATAATTAAAAAATAGCAAAGCGCATTAGGCAACAAAGGTGGCCATGGTGCACGGCAAGGCCATGGCTGGGGGCGGGCGAGCCACATAAAATGCTTTGGCTAATAGCCATTTTTACTTACTTCACCTGAAACTTGGCGGGGCCAAAAAGCCAAGTAAGTGGCTATGGAGGGTCTCCAGCCAAACGAAAAAGTTGCTACGCTTTGTCCACTCCAGGGAAGCGTGAGGGGAAGGCAAGTGGGGGGCGTGGCGTCCATTTCGTGCGTGCAATTAAATGCGCTGTTACATTAACTTTTACAGGGTGTCTGCTCCAAAGTTTTGTGTGTGTGTTTACTTGATTGTTGACTTGATTTGTTTTGCTGCCTTTGACGCTCACCCAACCACCCCACGCGCACCCATCGGACCCCACTCAAAACAAATTGCCGCACTGGTCACGGCAAGCAGGCACAAAACAACACAAAAACATGTCCAAAATAGAGCTATACCGTGTAACTGACAAAGTTTGTGGACCCTTTTTCGATTTGTAATGATGAATTCCTGAAATTTTGTACTCCAACTGATTAAAAGTTCCGGGAAATGTTTATGCTGGAATAATCTTCGTATGTAGATGCACATCAGAGGGGAACATTATCAATGCGAAATCTTATTCATTCAAATAATGGAAATTTGAGACTCGCAATTAGAAGGATCCTCAATTAAGAATTATCTAACCATTTTTCAAAATAAAGTCTTAAATCTTCAAAATTATCGGAAATATATTGTGTTTGGGATTTTAATGGCGATGAGCAGGAGTGCCCAAAATGAGCTTACGGCCGCGTGAAAACAAATACAATACACAAAAAATATCTCAAGCAAAAACATCCACAAGAAGTAGAAAGAGTAAGCCGATTTTGCTTTTAAATTTGCCAGAGACAAAGGAGAGAGAAGAAAGTCACATATGATGTTGTTGTTTCTGGACTGAATGCGTCAACAAGAAAACCTTAGCTCCGGGAGGAGAGCACGCATATAAATTTGGGTTGCTGGAGCGCGTAAAACATCTGTATATTCCTTTTCGTCAAACAACAACGAATGCGTGGCTTGCGGAATGGGCTTGGGCACCCCTGCCCTACACTTCTGGGAATATTTAAGAACTTTTCTTCGAGGTCCGAATTATATGTAAACATATAACCGACATCCATGCTCCTTCAATTCGCTTTATTATTAGACGTTGGATATGTTTATTAAAATTTTGTCCATGCTGAGTAATTCGTATTTTTTATTCAACCTAAGATAGAATCTCACTTCATATGAACTAAATTTAAGCCTGAGTCTTTTGTTACATTTTCCATGTGGTTTATTTGTTGTAAAAAAATTTAAATCCAAATACGGACTGTACGCCCATTGGCTTTATGTCCGTACATTTTCATATGGTCGTCGTCGAACACTAGTTGATTATTAATTGTTTTGTTCCAAAAACATAACACAAAATTTTCTTTATTTTGGCCCAACAGAATAGGTCCAAGGGCAATAACTTTAGTTTGTGGCCTGCAGCGACTGCCCCACAATGTCAATTCTTTTTCTTCTTCATTTAATTTAAAATAATTAACAAATTAGCAATTGAACACCTTAGAAGAAGGCCAAATAAGAAAATATGTTAATTCTAATTCTAAAGCAACGTGAAATCGCCAAGAACATTATACGAAAAGATTGTTCAAAATGAAACAAATTTTGGAGATAATATGAAAGGAGGAAATCATCAGCAGCAACAGCTTCCAATTCTCATCATTCGGAGTGCCAAATATTTGAAAAGACTGAATATAAAACAAAAAACCACCTCGGAATGATGTACGTAAAGTTGCACGGCTTCGGTTCGCTCGAAAGCATATAAAGTGGAACAAGGAGTTAAGCACTGTCCTCATATCTGATGAAAAGAAGTACAACTTGGATGGACCAGACAGCTATAACTACTACTTTTCTGACCTGCGGAAGGAGGAATGTTTCTTCCATTCGTCTTCATAGGATGAGCCGTAATGGTGTGGAGGCGTAATGGTCTAGAAAGGACAAACTTTCTGTGGGTTATATATTGTTTATGTTTTTAAATAGCGGGGTCAGGAGTGGGCGTAAACTTGATCTGACTGCAAGTATACGAATCATTAGTCCCATACATGTCAAACTTTTTTATTTTTTTTTTTTTTTTTTTTTATTTTTTTTTTTAAAATTTTAAAAAAGTGGGTTAAAAATAAGTTACAAGCACAAAAATCAGTTTTAATGATTAGCTAAGATTAGGTTAAAGTTCGGTTTTTTTGCAGACGGCGGAGTGCCGGTAAGAATGAGTGTAACGCTAAGGAAGAGAGTAAAGTGTGTGTGTGATTTAGAGATGGTATCTATAAAAAGGCGGGAGTATAAGGCATCGATAGTTAGTAATGTGTGAACTAGATAGATGAACTGGATCAGTGATTGGAGCAGGATGAACTGGGACCGCCACATGGATACAGTAGTGGAGCCATATATTTGTTCTGAAATGGTCACAGTGGTGGCTGCTCGTCAGTAGTAGTGGCGCCATCTATAGGTAAAGTTAACCCAAAAAAAAGTTTTCTGCCGCGGCGCAATCGTATCGCTGCTACTGCAGGTACAAAGTATATTACAGTCGGTCTTGAGCGACTTTCTTTCTTGTTTAACTTTGTTGCCGAACCCGTTCCAAACTTGAACGAGTAATAAAGTGAACTGTTGAATTTGTTGTTGGGGAAATAGTGCACCGCGATAAATTAGTTATAGTTTATAGGCTTAATCAAGGTATACTAAACAAGGTAGGCCTACTCACTCTCTCGCTCTCTTGACAACTTGTTAAATTTCAGTCAGTAAGCAACTGTTGTAAGCAAAGCATCTCCGCGGACGAATTTTTTTGTGTTTTACTTAGTAGCTTAGTAGGCTTTGTATTAAAATATATTACTCTCTCGCTCTCTTTGACACAAATATAAGAAGTTGTGAGAGACCGAGTGAGCCTACCTTGTTTAGTATACCTTGGGCTTAATGTAAAATTGTCATAAAAACACATACGATAAAACCAAGCTTGCTTCATCTGTGCCGAAGTTTTTATACTCTTGCAAATGTTCTGAAATCTCTGAGTTGAAGAACGTAAAAATTTTTCTAACTTAAAACCAATTTACGACCAATCGCTAGATTAAAAAGAACCTTGCAAAAATATCAATATTTTCAATTTATTTTGAAAAGATGATTATCAGGCATGTTCTGAATTCCACTTCCACGCCAACCTTTCGAAAATGGAATTGATTCATGTTCTCGCATCACCAAAACGAAAAAGTTTTTCGTTGTGAAAAGTAATGCTTGTTAGTCGGTGGAATGAAAAGTAATTGCCAAACTACGCACCCTTACAGTTGCTAGATGTACATAAAGTAAATTTTTCTTAATTCTGTGATCAATTTAGAAATCGTTATTGAAATTTAATTTGCATTCTAGCAAGGCTGCAAACCGGTCCTGAACCGAACCCCTTAGAACCGGTTCGGTTCGGGTTTTTTGGGTCCGACGAACCGGACCATGAACCGAACCTCAAATATTTTTGTCTCCTCGAACCTGAACCCGAACCGGACCACTTTTTAGAAAAATTCGGTTCGGTTCAACAAATTAAGTAGTTTTTTCAACGACACATACAATATAGATATATAGAAATTCCTTGTAATCTGACAATCATTCAAGAAGTTCAAGAAGAGAAGTCAAGAAACGAATTTGGATCGAGCATTATATTAACGTTTACTAACTATTAAAGATTTTTTAATTCAGAGTTCTTTAAAAGTGCTCCACCTAAAAACATTTAATAGTTCAAAATATCTTTTTATTGCTGCAGCCAAAAAAACTTCTTTAAAACCACAGGCTTCACAATTACTAGCAAGTGATTTTTATTCCGCTTGCTTTTCATTTCGAGCAACTGTTCTGCAATCTTTTGTTTATTACTATACTCGTTCGATAAAAGTTCTTCTATTATGAGTTAAGTACCAAACATTGGCTGCTGTGCTCTAAGACCCGAGATTTTAACTTTGTTAACTTTACATTACACATTACATACATGCTAAAGCTCCAAAAAGAAGTTCTTGATGAGAGTTTTAAATGAATCAACTTCTGATTGCGAAGAAGAGAAGTTTTTGAAAGCAGTAGAAAGCAATAAAGAAATATTACTATCAAATCTGTAAATGATGTTATAGATTCCTTCGACTGTTGTCCAATACATCGACAAAGGTTTTAAAATTTTGGAAAGGTGAAAAAAAAACGACTTAAAAAATATTGACTATTAACTATACTTGCTATTCCAGCAACTCAGGTATCAGTTTAACGGGCCTTTTCAACACTTTACAATCTAAGAATAATGCTTAATTAATTAATTAATTAATTTAATCAAAGCGGTTCTCAGAAGTTGTTAGTTTCAGCTAATGAATTTGATAATTAAAAATTGCATTATTGATATGAAGAATATTATTTTAAAAAATAAGTGTTAATAAATCGCATTTATTCTTCTATGTTCAAGCGAACCGAGGTTCGAACCAAAACCTAGGGTTCAGGGGTTCCGAGAACCGGTCCGCGAACAAACGAACCAGCCTTTGGCTTTCCAACCGGTTCGAACCCCGGACCGAACCTTCTGAACACAAAAACAAAAAAATTTTAGAGGTTTACGTCTTAAAAAGTAAGAATGAATACTCAAAATGCTATTATGATATGTTAAAAAATAAAGATTTGAAATTTTTAACATATCAATTTTATTTTTTCATATCGGCTAAAAATTGATATGAACAAAATTTGCTAATCTGGGCGAAAGCATATAGAATTAGTTTAGAACGGGTTTGGGGACACTTACATTGAAAACAAACAAGTATTTCGCTCCAAGACCCATTTTCAAAACAAAGGTTCCTTCAGTCTGATTTTTCATTGACCAACAGGGTTGAAAACGAAAAAGTTTTTTTCACTAAGAGGCATTGTTCAATCTATGGTTTGTGGTAGCTATATGATATAGTCATCTGATATTGACCAGATTCGTCTGTCCGTCTGTCCGTGCATCTGTCCGTCTGTCTGTTTCTGCGCGAAGTGGTCACTCAGTTTTGAAGCAATCGAGCTGAAATTATGCCAACTTTGCAAATAAAGTAGTTCCAGTTTAGTTCGAACTACAATCGTTTAAACGAAAATCTCTTGAGATTTCCAGGACACCCCTGATTATATGCAAAGTCGAATTGGTAGTTGAAATTAGCAGGTCTAAAGGGAACTCAAAAAATAAGCAACAACTCGACTCGAGACTTAACTCGATTATTTCCTGAAACCAAGAGACTGCATTGAATCAAATTAATCTGAACAGATCGAAAGGTCATACACTTATACCTTAAGTAAAGAATGTGCAATCTTTATGGATAAAAATTCAAGGTCAAAAAATTTCAAGAGTAAAAAATGTATTTATGAAAGCCAAGTATGAAAATCGATTCCAATTTTCCGGTCCTCATTGTTCAGATAACTCTTTCCACCCTCCTAACAACGATCTTAGCCTAACTTCGTGTACAAAAGTGGTTCCTCCACATGCTCGGGGCAGATTCCACCGCTTTGCCCCTTCACACTTCCCATATGTTTTGCTTCCCGATATACTTAAATTCCGGCGTAATATCCGAACCGAACCTCGGAAAACGGAGCAGCACAAATTTTTTCATTCCGAACCTAACCTAACCGGAGCAAAAAGTTGAAAAGGTTCGGATCAAAAAAATAGTTCTATTTGCCATTTCAGACAATTTTTAAAGCCTGGATATAACAACAGCATTCGAGAAACATTGCATTATTTTATAATATTCAAAACGAAGTTATAAGTAAAGCTGGTAAATAAAAAGAATACATGATTTTTACCATGATAAAGATGAAAAAGCTTATACGCCTTTTCAAGTTGAATTCCCTAAATACAAGTCTTAGTACGCATTTTTCTACTCATATTTCTTTACAGTTATAGAGTCACTAAAAATGCAAGATTAATAAGACATCTAATATTTAATTTACCAAGTATAACTGAGGGTAGAGAATTGTCCCATTAATACAGAGAGGCGATAAGTGAACAGCCCACCATCCTCCTTTTATGTGTGGAGATGTCTAGTGTCAAAAGATATGAACAAACATAAATTTAGAATGAAAATCGACCCCTTTTCTGGTCCTGAAATTAGTTCAGCTGTTTGCTACCTTGGCAGAGCGATTTGGGAATATATCCGTCTCGTATAACAAAAGTCTGTGGGACAATAAGACTCTCAATGCGGACTATCGCTTAACATTGCTCAAAATTGAGCAGCGAAAATTTTATCTCTTATACTCATTGCTTCTTGACTTATTGTAATAAAAACAGAAAGCGAAAGATGAATTTGTTTTTAAAGTTCCCTCCTGTTTTTAACTCTTTGGTTATGGAGTCGGGGTAGATGTTTACAGTATACAGTATAAACATCACAAAGACCTAGATCCAAAATCAAAAAGTGAAAGCTTTAGAATTTTAAAGGCTTAAACCAAGAACATTTCGTATATATATTTTGAATTTGTTTTTGACATTAGAATTTATTAGACTTCGATGAAGAACATTTTAAAATTGATTCGGGCTGTACTTAAGACCATAACAAACTCATGGTAAGACCAAAAAGACATTCTAATAGTTCGAAATGTGCTAGTCTTCAAAAACAAGTATTTCGAGATTGAAAACATCGTAACTGAGATAAGAGTTTAGTACTTGAATCCAGTGTTTTCGTACTTACCATACTATTGACACCTTTTGTACTTGATGCACAGAAACTTTTTCGTTCTTAATCCAAGAAATTGTATTTATTAAATATTTCATAATTTCAACGGAAGTTTTTGAGGCTAAGCATGTTTCATACATATTTGGAGTTTTAAGTACCAAGCGGTACAAAATCATTAACTAGAATTTTTCTTCAAAGAGAAGTCCACATAGCAAATATGCACTTGTCATCGAATGATCGGACAGAAAGACAAGCGCCACAACTATTGACAGCGACTATTGAGGCTTAACAAGAATACCAGGGGCCTTAGAAAAAGGTATAGAAAAAAACCATTTTTCAAACAACAACAGAGTCTGTTTTCAAAGATGGCCTGTCACACCCCTTGTACCTTTACTTTCCCAGGGTACACCACAAAAATAAAAAAACAACAAATTGTTTTTGCTTACTTTTTGTTTTGCGCCAAGTTGCTCATTTGCTCCTGCAGCCGGATCTAACTTTTTGGTGAACTACGTCCAAGACGCAACCGTCCGACCACGTAAACAAATGTTAACTTTCTCGTTTGCTTCGTTTCATTCTGCGTTGTGTTTTTTGGGAATTTTTTGATTTAGTGACTTTAATTTACGCTCTTACCAGGTGCGCCAACTGTTAACCCCCCCCCCCCGTAGGCAACCAAGCAGCTGTGACTTCTAGCCTCCCCCTACTTGGACTACCCCCAACTCGCCCAACTCCAACTCAATAGAAAGCGTCAGCTTCAGCTACGTTTCGTTCGCTTTTCGTTTTCATTTTTAGTGGTGCGGAAAATTGATTTATTACTTGGAAAATAAAATGTGCTACGTGTCGCACACACATACAGACAGCAGGCAATAGCATTGCAGACACATACCTACGCATTGACTTGCTGCTGGCCGGACAGGGACACGTCGGGGGCGCGACAGGGAATTACGCGCATACATAAATGCCGACAGGCCGCAACGGCCCCCTTCCTTTAGGCCGACTGTCGCTCTTCACATCTTGCTGTCAGTTTGTCTGTCAAATCACAAACGCGCCGGAGTCACAGACACAGATATCGGCGAAGCCAGGCGGCAGCCACTCATACAAATATACTTACCTTTTACCCACACAAACGCACACACACATACATATATATTTTTGATAAATCAATCAATCAATTCGTATATTTCTTTTTTTTTTTTTTTGGTTTGCCTTTGCTTGTCTGTGTGTTATTTTTATTATTTTTTTTATAATCTTAATTTGTCTTTCAGTCGCGCAACTGGCAACAACTGAACCGGGATTGCCATTCATTTTGTTTATTTTTTTCCGCTGTTGTTGATTTTGTTGTTTTTTCCTAACACAATTTAGATTTAACATTTGTTGGATATTAAAATCTTTGATTAAATGAAAACAAGTTCGAAAATTGTGTGTTAACCAAACTGTTGCTCCCTTTCACTTTTATGTCCTAGTGATTTTACCATAAACATCTAAGTTTGATCACTTGGAATTATATGACGAAACATTTGCTTAGTTTAAGCAAAAGTTTGAGGCTTTGTACGTTGCCTTAAGAAAGCTTTTAATATTTTTTGCACAAGGAATAATCAGTTGTAAGAGGGGACTAGCTAAGCACTCCCCGATTTCGAAAGCTCAATCAAAAATAAATTGAGAAAAATGTCAGCAGAGGATTTGATTGTGCGTGATCGACACGAAACAGAAACTTGAATCACTTTCCATATTTTAAATTCCATCCTGTACCGTCCCACGGGACCCAAGCAAACTTACAGGGCACATGTATTTATCTTTACACAATATACATTTTTGGTCCTATTTTCGTGGATACACAAATTTACTTGAAGCACCTTTGCCTTTGCCTCTTAAATGTGACTCTAACTCTTCAGGCTTAAAGCCATCCCATGCAGTCCCCTGTTCTCATCGAAAATACCCGAATTATATAAAAATCCCTTCCTCTCAAGTGGATGCTGAAAGCGTACTTCTCCCGCACGACCACATAGTGAATTTCGGGTCAAGCGATATTTCTATACCGCTGTCATGTCTAGTTAATATATGGAGATTGTGCAGCAACAGCACTGCTTGCTTATAATTGGGAATGTATAGATTCCTAAGTCTTTCCCAAAAATTAAAAAATTCAAATTGGCTTTCCTCTGCCCCGCTCTTCTCTTTCAGTATTTGGTTTCAGAGAGCCAAGAGGTGCACTCCACCACTCTCTCTCGCGCTCTTAGCAAAGCAGCTTAGTCCACAACATTGCTACCCATACCGTGTTTTTCCCCTGTCGAATTTTCCCCAACTGGTCTATGACAAATCTTAGATATCTAGGGCACCCGGTTTGCCTGTAGGCAATTTTTGCAACATAGAAGATAGGACTCCGGCAAGTATTCGGTGTGAGTTGCTGAGTTTGTTCGGCCCCAAGCGGCTATTGCTGGGGAACTCAGTATTCATATTGGAGCATTAGAAAAGCTTACGAATTATAGAGAAGGCGAGACATCTCTTGCAAGTTTTAACTGCCATTAATGCTGCAATTGTGACACTCAGTAGGACTCTTTAGACTCCAGGACTTCAGATATCATAAGGCTACACTTTCGATGTACCAAGGTACAGGCTCTGAATGGCATATTGATCTTTTTTACAGTGCCACCATTTATAATGGTCCCTTTGAGATTGACATTCTGGGTCTAGAGGGTTTGATACTAGCACATCGTACCACGCCCACAGACACATTGTAAAAGCTGCTAAAATTGATGAAAAGGACTAAAATAATTGCACCAAAACCGAGCTGACAAATGAATTTATTATGTGGCACAAGATTTGTGAGAACTCAGAGTTGATAAAAGCCCAGAATGCAACCCAGGCACTACAGCTCATGTAATCGAAGAAATTCAAATCCCTGTCATCTCGTCAACAGATGAATGCACTTATTCTCTGCTGAAAAGATTGAAGACCTGGGACGCTGGGCATGCTGGGAACGTTCACAAAGTTATAACTTCAACTCACAAAATAGTTGACATGTTTTGCCAAGCCAAACCTTGTCGTCAAGCAATATTAGACTGGGCTATCGAGGATTGTTGATTTCAAGTATTATCTACATGTACCAGCTGAGCCCGCCGCGACTTTGTCCGCGTCCAAGAATTTAAGAAGTTGTAAAAATTGTGTTATTTTATGTTCTAGACTGTTTCGAGTTTGGTAGATGCAGTGACCATCCCATCCTAAAGGACTCCACCAAATTTTCTAGGCGCTCGAAAATTTCAGAATTGTATATTAATCCCTTCCGTCAAGCGGATGTGAATTTCGGAATATCTAGTAAATATATAGGTTAGGTTAGGTTGCAATGGTTGAAATGGGAGATTCTCTTTTCTTTACTCAGGCCCATTGTGTTACCATATACTCGTTAAACCATTTAGAAAGTAGCAGTGAGTTAATTCCTATTTAAAAAATGTCTGACAGATCGTTTAGGAAAGGACGACCCAAAGTCGTGAGTTGCGAGCTGGACAGTAACAGAAAAGGTGTTGTACACTCTCCTCCTCATCCATTGAATGGCAGCTTCTACAGAAGTCATTGGGCGTGTTCAGCAGAATAATTAATCCCTGAGCAAGTAGCATAAAAAAATTATGCATCAAGTAGTTTCTGCTGAACGAACAACACCGCATGGCGGGGAAATTCTGAAATGGCGGCGTAGACACATTTACGATCCGTGTTAACATGAATTCAGCATATAAAAAGTTACAATTGGGTTTAATTATATTTTAGAATTTATTGTTATAATTTACAGGCGATAGAAGTCTTATCTATGCAATCAATGCTCAAAATCAGTAGCGGATCCAGGGGGGCGGGGGGCTATAGGTGCTGATTATCCGCTATTCTAAACGTGGCAACAGTTTGCGCAAAGATTCATTCTAATCGATTCCTATCTTTTTGAACGATTGTTTGCATGAAAAACATGAATGAGTGTACAAAGCTGAGTTGCAGCTTTACATTATTGGAGCATTGAAAAAGTTTAAGAATGATAGAGACAGCGAGACATCTTCAAAATTGATAAAGCGGAGTTTCTGATCACAGCAATTCTAAGAACTCAGTATGACTCTAGGCTCCAGAACTTTAGATTTTAACAGCCTGTGCTCACGTCGCCAATGTGATTGAATTATTACTTGAAACAAGAAAAATGAATTATTTTTCGATGAATTTTTTGCAAAAAAAAAAATCAAGATAAATTGAATATTCCTCATTTATATGGTCGTCAAAAAACGCAACAGCTTACGCAACGAAAAACGCTTTTTAACACTCCATGTTAAATATTTATATGCAAAATACCATACAAAGAATGAAGCATCTAAAAAGAAATAAGTAAATATTTAGTATAAAAAATGGCGCTCGGTGGGCGAATTATAGAGAATTATTATACAACAAAGTCGTGGCGGTCATCCATGCGTTTTTTTTTTTGTTTTTTTAAATTTGTACGATTTGTACTAAAAATTATCTGCAAAACTCAACGATTATTTCCACATTCCGGACTAACCACGAACCAACCCAATTAATGCCTGCGGCGCTTTTTATTCTTTTTCTGATTTTTTTCTCCAAACTAGGGAATAAAACCGAAACGAATCTTGGTTTCGTTTAAGGCATTTATATTGGCCGAAACCTTTTTATACTCTGTGCCAAAGGTACACAGAGTATATTAAGTTTGTACAGGGTTGCCCATATTCGACGGACCCATCTGGCAACGCCATAACTTTTGACAGAGATGTCAGATCGCTTAATGACATACCGCGTTTGAAGCGTCAGTCCAAGCAGATTTTTACCATGGAACAATACACGCCACGCGAGCGCTCTGAAATAGTTGAAATTTACATTCAACAGAACAAGTCAATTGTGAAAACTCAACGTGCTTTTAAAAAATTAAAAATTAAGCCCATTTCACATTGAATGGGACCGTAAATAAGCAAAATTGCCGTATTTACGCCACTGAAAATCCTCAGGAGATTCAAGAAGTGCCTCTTCATGACGAAAAAGTCACAGTTTGGTGCGGCGTTAGTGCGAAAACGGTCATTGGGCCGTTTTTCTTCCAAAATGAAAATGGCCATGCTGTTACCATCAACCAGGAGCGTTATCGCGACATGATGACCAATTTTGTGATGCCAATTATTCGTCGAAAGCGTATGAGGCAGTTCTGGTTTCAACAAGACGGCGCTCCACCGCACACAAGTCGCATAACAATCGATTTTCTGAAGAAATTGTTTCGGGCCGTTTGATGTCGAAAAGTGGTGATTTGGACTGGCCACCGCGTTCGCCCGATTTGACGCCGCCTGACTTCTTCTTTGTGGGGATATTTGAAGTCAAAGGTTTACGTTAACAAGCCAAGGACCGTAGAAGAGCTCAAGGACAACATTCGTGAAGAAATAGCCGCTATTCCGGCCGAAATGTTGGCGAAATCGATGGAAAATGCTGCAAAAAGGGCACAATACGCCATCAACGCCAGAGGCGGCCATTTGAGAGATATCATATTCAAAATTGATGTAAACAAATCTACTTGGAACAAATTAAATGATTAAGATTGCCAACCGCCAAATTTTTATTTTTTTCTTTGATTTAAAAAAAAAACATCTGTACGAATACGATACAAATTAGCATTATGTATCGATTTGCCGAAGAAATGATAGAGATCGGATGAGCGGTTCTCAAGTTATAAGCAAAAAATAGAGGGAAGCTAACTTCGGATGTACCGAAGATTATATACCCTTGAGCATGATATATGTGCATTTGATATATAGCTATACGATAGATTCATCAAAAAGTTTTTCTCACTAGAACTACATTTTGGACCGATCGTTCCTATGGCAGCTATATGCTATAGTCATCCGATTTAAATAAATTTGTACATTGAACAACAAAAAAAGTGGTTCTTATTTTCATGGCTCAACAAACTTGACAAAGTTGTCCGACTGGTATCAATCTCAAGATTTTCTGTGTTATCCTAAAGAAACTTATAAATACGAGGGGTGGGATTTTTTCCCAGGTGAGTTTAAATGTTCTTGAAAGCGAAACAATTTTAACTCAAAACAAAAGTTTTTCTCACAAAAATTGTTCTTCAACTGAGAACATTGACATGTGAGAAAACCGTTCATGCCTACTTTTGATAACGTTTGTGCTCTTTTGAGTCCATGTTCTCGGTTTTCCTATGGCAGCTATATGCTATAGTCATCCGATCCGGCCGGTTCCGACAAATGTGCAGCGTATTTATACCAAAAGATTCGTGCAAAGTTTGGTTGAGATAGCTTTAAAACTGACGGAGGAGATAGCATAGAAACAGACGACGGACAGACGGACAGACGGACGGCCGCGACGGACAGACGGACATGGCTATATCAACTCAGCTCGTCATGCTGATCAAGAATATATATACTTTATGTGGTCGGAGATGTTTCCTTCTGTGCGTTACAAACATCCGGAAAATTTTAATATACCCTCTCCAAGGGTATAAAAAGACCAGTGACCCAGTGAAAATGTTAAGTATACAGTCTGAGTTTACGGAAGCCGCTTATGAAATCTAGATTTTGGGTCGTAAAGTGGTAATTCGCCCTT
The DNA here is from genome assembly GCA_018904235.1 of Lordiphosa stackelbergi. Classification (NCBI taxonomy): domain Eukaryota; kingdom Metazoa; phylum Arthropoda; class Insecta; order Diptera; family Drosophilidae; genus Lordiphosa; species Lordiphosa stackelbergi. The sequence continues at coordinate 42,419 of JAEIFU010001995.1, forward strand.
CTCATTCCAACAGAGCCTCTCTATTCTTTGTGTGTGGGAGTAAGTTTGTGATATAAAATCGCAACTTTTGTTAATTCTTGTTGATTTTTTCACCACAAAGAACACTTAGTCATCGAAAATAATTTTATGAATCAACCTTTTTTACTATCACTTAGTCCGCTCCAACATTTTGAACATTTTTTAGGCGGTAAAAGGCATTTGTGGTCAATCTAAAATTTTAATATTTCGATTTCGCTTTATGATATAAAATGGAGACGCTGTTAATTTACATACTATGTGTTGCAATTATTTTCAACAAAATTTTTTTTGAAAATATGCAGCAAATTAAGGGCGAAGTTCAATATTTTGGTTGTAATTATGAAATCATTTAAAATATATATATCCTAGGTCTTTATAGATCTTTATATTGTGAAAAGCACAATAAGATCCGAACAATCTTGAATGATCTTGAGTGTCCTTAGCCCCCGCCTCCCTCCTTCAGCCAATTCCTAGATCCTCCGCCACTGCTTAAAATGCGCATGTTTTTATCGATAGCATCGATACACAATTACTATTGGTGGGAGCAGTATCACTTCAAAGTAGCGTTCTATTTCTTTGATACATGCTCCTCTATCATGATAATTGAAATTGGCTATCATGATACCGCATCACTCGAGTTCAGCAGAAGGATCATGCAAATTTAAAATTGATCAGGGAGCAAGTTGTTCTGCTGAACAAGATCATTGTGTCTGAAGCCGAGTCTAGCGGCGTGTCTTTCTATTGGGCAGTGTCCAATAAGGGCCCCAACCAAAAGGGAAATGTTTACTCTTTTTTAACGAAGTAACGCCCTAGATTTTTTAATGTTAAGAGTAGGCCATGTGAGCTTGGATACTTCACATGTGTGACTCGTTTGCCATCGATTCATGGTTATTTGATATGTAGTTTCCTTTGTTTGTAGCTTAAAGGTCGCAAGTAAATATATAAAGTTTGTGAAATTCACAGCAGCATCAGTATCATAATTGCGTTTTTCATGTTGAAAAATGGACTTATTTCATGTCAAAAAAATTTATGAAGTGAAATTTCATACCACCAATTAATCTTATTTTGGTAAACAAATGCTGCAAAGACCCACTGGAATGTTGCCTGAACGCAATGCTTTTCTTTGGCGTTTTCACCCACTTCACGGAACAATTTTCCAAATTTTCCTCTCTTAGTGCGCGGCTGTATAACTAATTAAAGGTCTATGCCAAATCTTAGACCTCTAGGAAAAGCAGTTTTGGCTGTCTGTATGCCAATCTGTCAGTATGTCAGGCCTCGTTGACGCACTTACGGCATCTTATCAAAAAGTTATGCCATATGGACAACGCAGAGTGATAAAACTGCAAACCACACAGTAACGCGAAGTGGATGCAATTCCTTCTCATGGAGGTTCTGTGGGTTGGAAACACTCCATATTCGACAAATTTGTTTGTAAATAGGCCTCATCAGACATAAAAAGGGATTTTAGCATGTTTTCGTCCTCTTTCGCCATTTGAAGCATATTTGGTCTAAATTCCAAGTGAAAATAATTTTCTTAAGTGCAGTTAGACCCGCCTACCCCCTTATCCAATTCCTAGATCCGCACCTTAATATAGATAAGTAAAAAAAAAAATCTTAATAAAAGCAAACTAACTCGCCAGAGTGAGGCAGTACAAGTCCACTTTCATTTCCAAAAAAAAATATTTCTACCAAATAGAACCAACTTTCCTTTCAATATTGGTATAAATATGGACATCTCTGGACCTCAATGGATTGAGGTTAAAGGCGGATTTGTGGTCCCCATTCCGTTCAATATTTGCCTACTTTATTGAGCCTATTTGTAGACCACCAACTAATTTGTTGCCTTTTGAGATTTGAGATTTTGCGCGAAATATTCGCTTGCCGCAAAAGCCTCAGAAATCCTATTGTAAAGTGTAAACAAAACCGCCGCAACCGAAATGTGTCAGTTCGCATTCGCCGTTTGACTCACTAAATGCGTACAGCCACCACCCACCATCCACCACCCACCCCACAACCCTAAGTCCGCCCGCGTCACGCCATGCCTGCCAGTGTTATTGTTATTGAGGCTGGCGTTGAGTTTTGGTTTGTTTTTCCGTTATAATATATTTGATTTGTTGTTGGCCATTTTTCCTGCCTACAATATTTGTTTGGCTTGACTTTTTGTCGGTTATGTATCGATCACTGAGCACGCACCCACACCAACACCCGCCGCGGGTGACGCTATTGTAATTGGTGGCGGCCTCCATTTTTTCTGTACCCATACCCAATGCCGTGTTTGTTGTTGGGCTTTATGTTTTGGCATTTTGGCAATTATTTTTCGCACAAAATGTGGTTTTAGCAGTTTAATTGCTTTTGGCAAGTGTGTGTCTGTAGTTATTTTAGCAAATTTTCACAGCATCAGCATCGATTTATATGCAGCGCACAAATCCGTCTCCTGCCCCTGCAAACCTCTCTCGCGATTCGCACCCGCAACTTCGACCCCAAGCAGCAGGAGCGAGCGCAGGAGCAGGAGCAGAAGCGGGAACAGCAACAGCAGCTGGTGCTGGTTGCCAACACGCACTAATTGTGAGCATTGGCTGCTGTTGTTGCCGCCGATGTTGCCGCTGTCGCTGTTGCTGTTGTTGTTGTTTGCGGCCAAGCAATAAAACCTGAGCTATGTGGCGCGCTGTTCCTGTTCCTGTGTTCACATGGGCACATGCGGCGTATGCGTGACATTAATTTAATTGCAATTTCACATGAGAGTTTGGCACCCGCACAGTGGGTCCCGCGTGCTTAAAGTCAGCGGCCAATAAAATACATTCAGTAGATAAAGAGTAGTTAATAAGCGTAAACAATTGCAAAGCGTAAAATCTCTCTCACTAATACAGAAAGGCCTTTTGGGAACACAAACGCACACAAAGGCTACCGACAACTTTTGCCGTCAAGTTGTCATAAATTCCTAAGCGGTTAAGCATCTCTGGTAAGAGGAGGCAGCTGCTAACTTGTAGTAGACAGGCAAAGACTGCTGATGATGGAATCGGGTGGTTCCTGAAATAGCTATTAGGTCTACTAAACTTTTTGGCGAGTTTGTTTCTGTTTTAAAGGTTAAAAATTTGCAAAATAAATAATATAACAACCCCCCTACCATTGCTAGTTTAATTATGATAAAGAATTTAATAAAAAATTTGATTACAAATTAAACCTAAATGTGGTCATATAATCAAGGCTGCAAACCGAGCTTTAGCCGGAATTGTACTGCAACAGATTTCCTTTTAAAATGACCATCAGAACAAACGCCGAATCCTTTTCCAAACTCTCTGGCCTTTACAAAAAGGTTGGACAAAATGGCAATAACCTCTGGAAAGGAATATAAATCGCATTTGAAACCCGATAAAATAAAATATATATTTCCTAGTAGACGTGAAATTAAAAAATTTCAAAAATGTTCAGACATCATAATCGAATTAGATGTTAGTCTTGGGAAAACTTTATGAAAGTACCTTCTGAATGCATGATGATGGAAATTTGAACAATTAAGAAACGTAAGCTAAGTGAATTTTTCTGGCCTTGTTCTGCTGTTTGCAGAGCTCGCAAAATATGGTCCACCAAATTTTTCTATGCGGTCTGCTCACCGAAATGACATGGAAAAATTTAACAGAATCGCTCACTCTGTCAACATAGCACTAAATTTTTATATTCTCGTAATTTCTGTTTGATGGGGATTACCCATTACAAGATCGATGTTCTCTTAATCGCTTTGAAGGCTGGCAGCTGGCAAAAACGGAGCCACGAAAAATTTTTGAAATTTATTAATAAGTTATTTGCCTGTGGGACCTTTACTTAAGAAGACACGATCAATTGGCACCCAAAACATTTTGTCGGGTTCCTCACCTCCCTCGTCAAAAAGTGAAGGTTTCGCATTTTTAACATAAAAGGGATAAATTGGCGATATGTGGCATCAATTTCTATGGCCCTATTTAAATGGTCAAAGTGATAAATAAGAACTTGAGAATTACAAGCAGGCACTTAGGGTGAATGCTTTCAAATATACAGATTCATTACAAGTAACCCTTTTTAGTTGCCTAGACTGAGATGCGCGGCGTAGCACAGTCGTCTAAAACGTCAGTTCCATTGTGTCTTCAGTCCAAGGGAACCAAGTTCGAATCCCCTCAGAGTAAGTAAGTAATTTGAGTTTTTTTTTTATTTTGTTTAGCGGAACAGGCAAGCAGCAGCAGCAGCAGTCAGCAGGTTTGTTGCTAGCAGCGCGCACAAATTTTTATTTTTTTTTTTGTGTGAAACGCTTTCTTATCCCTGAGAAGAGACTTTTCGTATCTCCCAGAAGAAACGCTTTCTCTCCTTCAAGAAGTGTCGCAGAGTGACACATTTCTTCCCGAAGGGAGATGAGAATGCGATAAATATGCGATATCGCCAGAGTGAAGCGACACCTACTGGAAGAATCGCATTCTTATCTTCTGCGATAAAAAATGTTTGCTGGGGGTATGTAATTTTCTCCCTGCAAACATTTTGTCGGGTTTCTTATCTCCCTCGTCAAAAAGTGAGTTTGGCGATAGTTTGAGATGAGAGTCTGATGATAGTTTGGCGATTTACAAAAACAAAACACACAAGGTTTCGCATTTTTAACATAAAAGGGATAAATTGGCGATATGTGGCATCAATTTCTATTGCCCTATATATATGGACAGAGTGATAAATAAGAACTTGAGAATTACAAGCATGCATTTAGGGGTGAATGCTTTCAAATAGATTCAATACAAGTAACCCTAGTAACCCTCTAGTTGCCCAAGTAACCCTCTAGTTGCCTCGTCTTAGACGCACAGCGTGGCGCAGTCGTCTAAAACGTCAGTCCCATAGTGATTTCAGTCCAAGGGAACCGAGTTCGAATCGCCTCAGAGTAAGTAAAAGTTTTTCATGTAATTAAAAGTATAAGTTTGTTTAATTCGTTGTTTATCAGAACAGGCAAGCAGCAACGCAGCAAGTTGGTAGCAGGCGCACAAATATTTTTTTTTTGTGTGAATCGCTTTCATATCCCTGAGAAGAGACTTTTTCGTATCTCCCAGAAGAAACGCTTTCTCTCCTTCAAGAAGTGTCGCAGAGTGACACATTTCTTCAGGGAGATGAGAATGCGATAAATCATGATAAATTCCTTAAAAGTAGCCAACTTATTTCTTAAGCATTTATTTTGGGCTGGATAATAGCGAATAAGTTGGATGACAGCCGTAAAAAGGGACACTTCGGGAGGCGGGTGGCAGCATGAAGCATAGCAATACACAACAGAAGTTTCGAGAAATTTCGTGTGGATTGCACTCACTTCCGAGTAGAGTTAAAAATTAAAACGATTTTTATTCCGAATCGTTTTATTAGGATGCTCGGTTTCATTTCAATCGTTTTTCTTTTCGTCTACATGCAGTTTCTGAGGGACAATTTTGAAAAAATTAATTTCTGATCAAATTGTAAGCTCAATATATTTGTGGATGCTTCAAAAGCTTCACAATATTTGTCTTGTAAGAATAAAAATAATTGATATACGAGAAGTATAACCGTTGAGATGACAATTGTTAATTACTTTGAATTCCACTGACTCAAAAGGCAAAACTTTGATTCCGCATGATCTGATCGAAATCGAAATCGGGAATAGACCTGTTTATTTTAAATTGAATTTCAAAATCCTTAAACCCATAAATTTTGTGGCGAATTTGGTCACACTGTTTCCCCATTTATTCGTCTATTTGGTTCTCTGGTCTGACTGTTTTATTATTCAAATTACAGGTTAAGCCTCGTACGGAGAACGATAGTATTTCACATAAATAGAAACACTTTCTAATAGCACATGAGCATCAAAGCAAAACCAAGGTGTTTCTAATTATATGAAATAGTGTGACAAAAAGAATTTTCTGTCGTTCTCCGTATCGAGCTTAAAGGCCGATTTCCAAATCGCACGAAAATCAATTTTTATGTCAAAGTTCACATGAATTGAAACAGTTTTGAACTGTTTTGGAATCTGAATGCTATTGTAAAGCGGTCTTATTTGAATGAAGCATTGTGCCGAAATAAATTTTTTTGTCATCTGGAATCCGCCTTAAGATTCTTGTGTGTACTTAAATTAAGTGCAAAACATTAGATACGAGAAAAAAAAGGTGTTATTGTTGTTAACGCTCGCGAGGCTTTGATGTGAAACATGATGCTAAGTTTAAGGGCTTAATTTCAAAACAGTATATAAATCAGCAATGACAATCTTTAAAAAGAAGATAACTAAATGGGAGTTTTACACGTTCACCGAATAGAAATTTCGTCGACGAACTCTCCGTATCAATTTAACCTTTTACATGACATCAACTTTGTTTTTCATGATTCTTCTTTGTTTTAAATAGAAAATAAAATATACACTAAACTTAGGTCTTTTTTGAAGCGTCCAATTTAGTCAACGCTTCTGGTATTTGTAGTCGAAAATCAGCTGAATTAAGCAACTTTTGGATTAAGCCTTAGCTTTGTGAACTCGCTTGTATAAAAGCCAAGCTTTGCTTACAGTTAAGTCTAGAAGAGTGGTAAAAGACTCTAACTTGCCACTTTTGACTTCTAATGGAAATTTTGTACCTTCCTATAATGCTGTCAACCAGGTCGACGCCTCCCATATAGCTGTTATACTGCGACACAGAAAACGGACGTTCGATGACAATATGCTGTTTTTTAAGACGATCGGGAACAACTCCAGCATAATTAGAAGCCAATGTAACTACTTTGTTGTCCATCCATGATGTTAACGATATGTCAACTCCGTCATAATTTGTGACATATTCCAATCAGGTGCCACGTGGAATTTTCTTTCCATTTGAGAAACCATCCAACTTGCAATTTGGAATTCTGTTCTTCCTAATTGTACCCAATGCCAAAATTCCGTCATCAGCTAATAGTTTCAAGAGAGGCAAGGATGTAAAATAATTATCAAAATATAAGCGATAGTTTTGGTGCCTTGGTATTTCAATAGTCGCTCGCGCTATCCGCAGAAATATCCAATTTGTCATTGTACATACACATAGATTATATAGAGTAAACAAATCAAACAGCGAATCATATTAGATATGAAACAAGCCAAACATCAATGTTATAGCCTATTTCCACTGAACAAATGAAGCTTTATTTCATGAAATGAAGAAAATGATATCATTTCTTCCATACGAATTGTCACTTCATTTTGCCTTTCATTTCTATCATTTCTCGAAAATGTTGACAATTGCCCCGAAAAAGTAGGCGTAATTTGCTTAAAATAAAAATAGGTAAAAAATTTACTAAAAAATAAGTTGGGTATTTAGCTTTGTGCTGATAGTTTAGGGCGATGGCGTTCGCCACGGGAATTGCTGTCCTGAGGGGTATGACTTTTTTTTTTTTTTGCTAAATATTCCAAAAAGTCCACGTAAGTTTGAAAGTGCCGCCTGTTATTTAAAACAAACAAAGCAGCTGTTTTTGTCAAAGTGTCACAATGATGACAATTTGTCAACGGAAACGGCTTTATTTTTAGAAATGAAAATTATAAGAAATGAAGCCAGTGGAAATAGGCTATTATTCACCAAGATCAGGCTGAATATTCATTTAACAGTTGTTAGTATATTTTTATGTGTAAAGCTTGTTTGATGCATATCTGCAACAAAGCGAAATTTTTGATTTACTCCAACTCTAATGCGACAAACACAAAAACTCTTCAATTTATAAATATATATAATATTTACCTCTTTATAAATGCAAGTTGTTCAAACTATACATCGGGGAAGACTACTTTGAGGGGAATGTAATGAATTTATGAACAAACTCCCGGTATTTTTTCCCACTGTAGTATAGCAATGCGCATTGTTTTAAGATCCTAAAAGTTTGGGATGTATCAAATGGACGATAGTCTATTTATGCGCAGGAACGGCCGCAACCGTGATGGGCACCACTTCAGTTTTGTTCGTGTGGGGACTTACTTCAAAGATATCTTGAAAGCCACTTAGTGTAGGTCCAAAATTTGCTTTGATCTAGAAGTGAACAGTGCAGAACAGTAGAAATTTTGCAGTAATATACGATTTCGCATAAATATAAATTTAGTAAGTATTATTTTCATATTGTCTTTGCTATATTAAAAACAATTTTTTCAATGGTCATGGTACCTTTTTGTCAAATGTTATGACTTCAAACCATGTGTACGCCAACTACTTAAAAATTAAACATGTACGCAAGGGCTACAGAACGTTTGAGTGATAGACTTTGAATCCAAGTCGCAGACGCTAAAATTAATTTGTTCTTAAAAATGTTGTTTGTTATGCCTTTTTAAGACGAAAACGCATCGTTTAAAAGGGTATCAGTATGGCCTTTCATTTTTACATACAAAAATGTCCGACCTACTGTTCAGTCACAGTCAAGACACTGTTTAGTCACTGTTAAGTCACCTCCACTTTCCAGAGTAAAGCTCTGACGAAAAGTTTCTGGACTCGCTGTATAATTTTTTCTCAGTGTTAACCACTGCCAACTAATTTTGCGTACATTTGGAGTGACTTTGAGCTGACTTTAATTTTTGTACATTTTGTAAACCATGCCACCAATGACCACTGTGCCTCGCCTCTGTCTTGTGCGTGTGTTGTTTTCGTATTTTGTGTGCAAGAAATGTTATAAAAATCAGATTTACAAAATTGTTCACTTTGATTTCATTTCTTATTTACGAGCAGATGTTTGAGGCTTGGATTACATGTGCACTTTGATGCCCCGCCAGTTAGTCCTGCGGCTGGCGTTTCACTTTAATGAGTTAATTATAACCGAAAGGCGTCGATTATGCTCAGTTATGCGCACACAAACTGTCGCCAATTTCGTATGCTTCGCTGGAGCAGAATGGGAATGGCGGAATGGCGACTGCCAACTGGCAAATGGCAATGGTTATGTGCCTGTGCCACCGCAACAGCAGACGACTCCTTCGGCATCTTCGGTGCTTTTGCTGCTTATTATGATAATGACATGTTTCTATGTCTCCGGGTGCGGCTGACAGGTGTGCGGGCGGGCAGGCGGGCGGGTACTTTAAGTTCTCCGTTTATTGACTGCCTTTAAGTGTGCGGTATTTGGTTACACTTTAGCTTTGCCATTCAGTTTTTTAATTGGCAATTGAACTTTTTACGCGGCCTACGTGTCGTATGCGTAATGTGCCGGATTAGGGCATCAGTTTGCGGCATGATTAATTGATGCCCCTCAATGCGATTAAACTCGATTAGGCGCCAACACTTGCGCCCAGAGACTCCGCGGTCGATGGATGGTGCAAAATTTTAATTAATTTTGTATAATCCCTTTGTAATATTCACAAATGAATACAAATTGATATTAATTCTCAAGTGTCTGGCACCAAGGGAGTCAATTGACAAGGAAAAGGATTTGTTTTTCGGCCTCCATTAGTGTGCATGAATTATGCAAATAAGTGTATTGTTGGGCGGAAAAGTTGTTGAGGCACCTGCTGCATTATTAATTAAGCAAAAATCACATATAAATCAATGCAAATCATAAATTATCCAAACGCACTTAAAACAAACCCATAAATCATGAAATTGCATTTCCCTTTGCGCAATAAAAAAAAAAGGAAACTTGCTTACAATACTCGCACTCCTGAAGTTGTAAAAACTATTGTTAATGAGGGGAGTGGAGCTGGATATAATATATCTGAATAGGATTTGCTAAATTACAATGTAATTGCGGCCGACAACGTGTTAAAAATTAAGATGCGGTTCATTCGGGGTTTCTTCGAATCAGTTTCAGTTTTCGCGAGAGAGAATAGAGAAAGACTAAAAACGCGTTCAGTTCTGTTTCTATTTGCTGGCACCACAAAAGTGATACAAATATAATTTATTTAAATAATAATAAAATTCTTCTATTCTTTTTGCTTGCTGAGAGCTTTTACTGTGATGGGCAGCACCGTTTTACGTTTGTTAAGTCTCCCCCAAGGTACAGAGTTCGAATCTCAGACGGAAAGAGCAGTGAGAGTGGCCTTTCAAAATACCCTGTACAATTGACAAACTTACACACATACACACACATGGAAGTAATCCTCATAAGCAGCCGAAAAAAGGTGGAGAGCATCGAGATTACGATAGGCGATGCGAGAAAGCGATCAGCTGATCACCTGAAGTACCTAGGGATACTCATCGACAGCAGACTAAATTTTCGGGAGAAAACAGCAAAAACGGCGGCTGCGCTGGCTAGGCTGATGCCAAACATCGGCGGACCCAAGCCCCCTACAAGACGGCTCCTAGCAACAGTGGCTAAAACCACACTGCGATACGCTGCGCCGGTATGGACTGAGGCAACGGAGTTTCCGTCGTACACACGAGAAGCCAGAAAGGCGCATTGACGTATGTCGACTCGACTCATAAACGGCTCTCGAACGATTTTGGACTCTGAAGCAGCGGTAATACATAGCCAACAGCATGCCCCTCGACCTGGAAGCAATGGCGAGTAAAGCACGACGGACGGGAATACCTAAGCAAGATGCGCATAATAGGAGTCTTCGAGCATGGCAAGAGAGCTGGGACAGGTCGGATACAGTAAGGTGGACCCACCAGCTTATTCCTAATATAAGAGAAGTGGTTTAACCGAAGACATGGAAAAGCAGATCCACCCGACCTGGGCTTACAAACCATGCATTTGCTTTAGGGAGTACCTT
>JAEIFU010001996.1:0-53070 GCA_018904235.1 Lordiphosa stackelbergi
ACGCCATTCTTCCAAATGGATGCGAGATCTGGGCAGATGCTCTAAAATGAAAAATGCCGAGCAAATCAACTCTTATCGATCCAAAGAAAGAAGTGCATATCGGACAGTATCAGGAGCAGCAGCGATGGTGATTCTGTAGGTGTAACGCCGATCGACCTATTAGCCAGAGAACAGAAGCCAAATATACGGATTGCGTCAAGCTGGACAAGTTTCTAAGGGTAAACTGTAGAATCGATTAAAGAAGAAACCCTCACCGAGTGGCAAGAAGATGGGCAAACAGAAATAAAGGGCAGATGGACAAAAGGGCTTATACCAGAGATCAAAAGAAGTTGGCTTCACGGGAAGCACGAAAATATGACAAGGACACGGCTACTTTAGCGCTTTCCCTACATTCAATTGGGAAAAGCTCATGAACATAGCTGCGTGTATGGTGACCCAGAAATAGATAGTGTAGCACACTGTGATACACTGCGAACGATGGACCGATAGAGAATCAACCTTACACGATGTAGGACATATCATAGCAGACAACATCGTATCGAAGATGACCTCAAGCGAAGAGCATTGAGATTGATTGCAAATTCTGCGAATAAAGAAAAAAGACTTGGACGAGAGGACATAGTGGGGTATCTGGACGCAAATAATAGACGAGAGCCTGGAAGGGCCTCACTTCGAAGTACGAAAGCTTTTCGAAGTGGAGACAGGTCTGAGAGAGAGAGGGGAGGTTTTAGTAGGTTGCGAGTCCCTACATACCCCTTTCTACGACGGCAGACTAGGAAAGCAAGGAGCTTCTCCTCCCCTCGCCCCCCAACAAAAAAAAAAAAAAAAAAACCAACCGGTACGATACCGAAAGGGTACGGGAACCGGACCAGGCTAAAACAATATTAGAACCAAAACAGAACCTTTTACCGATACCTACCGAACCGATATTCGTTCGGTTTGATTCGCTGGTTTTAACGCATATACTAACTTACTTAGCTGGTCTCTTGACCAATCTTATAGTGTCTGCACAGCCTCCATATACCCTTTTTACCCATTTTGCCTCTGCATTTCAACCATTAACTTTTCTAATACATTTTATTATTTATTATCATCATTTGAATTGTTGGATTCCAAAACTAACTTTAACAAAACTTTTCTGCTTACTTTTTTGCACACAAAACCAGCAACTTTCTCTTTTGGGGGAGAAGAATGAAAAAACTTGTGTGCAAAGTTGAAAAGGTTTTTGGCCTGCGCTCAAAAGTAGGCCATTAAAAATTCAACACACACACACACACACATGCACACACACCTTGTGTTTATTTATTTTTTTATAGATCTTAAAAACTTGATACCCATAACTCTGGCTGTTCCACGTTCGTTCACAACAACAACAATGGCTGGCACACAAAATGCGGGCAACTCCCTTAAAGAAATCAACAAACTGGCAGGTTCCAGCTGTTTCCAAGGCGAAGACAGCCCAGATGGTGTGTGTGTTGACAATCCCCAGACATTAATGGATGGCCTGGGTAAGGTAAGGGTAAGATTTATTGACAAAACAAACCACAAATTTCCATTTTACTTTCTTCAGTTTTATTTTCATTATTTTGTTTTTGTTTTTTGTTTGTTTGTTAGATTTTGGTTTTTTTGTTTTAACAATATCTAAGTTTATGTTTTTAAATTTAATTATTATGCATTTGTGTGTGTGTGTGTGTGTGGTTTATATATATAAAATTTATGTTAATTCATTTGATAAACACTTTTTTGTTTTTTTTTTTTCGTTTTAACTTAAGCATAAAATATGGTTTAGTTGTTAGTACAAGTACAATACACAATGCTTTAAAAGTTAAATGTTAATTTATGTTTTTGATTCGTTTTTTAAAACCCTTAAGGGATGATGGGCAGGGGGGGGGAAGGGGGGAAAGCAGCTTCAGGAAAAACCACATTTCTTGCTGTACAATTTTTTTTTTTTTTGTTTTTAAATTTATTTTATTGTTTGATTAACTAGAATTACACAACTCTAATGTTATTATTATTATTATAAATGTATTGATTCTGTTCCATCGAAGCGACTTTTGTTTAAACACACACAAAAAAAAAAACAAACAAAAAAAAAGAATGTAAAATATATATAACAAATTAAATACAACATGAAATTTTATGGGGACACAACTTAGTTAAGACAATTGTTCATATTTTTAATGTATTTGTTGATTTGACAGACTTTTTTAATTATTAATAAGTTAGACATAAGAATTATTGCATTTGTTTCTCACACTCAATAAAAATCCTATTTATTAAAAATTACATAAAAACCGTACATAATAATATTAATTAACAAGAAAAAGAACTGCAACGTTTTTTTTTTTTGTGTTTCTAGTTTTAATGTTTTTCATGAGTTTTGTGTTAGTTTTTGTCTTCTTTTGGGCAGGGTTAAAGCTGCTAAGTCAAAGGATTGAAAGGGGGGGGAGTGGAAAAAAAACAACAGAGTTTCAGGTGACCCAGGGAGGACTTGAAAATAGGCCAAATAAGGCAAAAAGTGACTAGGTTGGAAATTCAATTAGATTTTGGTAAAGAACCATTTCATTTGGGGTCACTTTATGGGCCAAGAATAAAACTTAAGCTTTTAAGGGTAGAGCAGTAAATTCACTTTTCAGCTATGACAATAAACTAGTGACCAGAACTAAATTTAGAGCTCATCCCCTACAGGGAAAGGTGTCTAGTTTACAAACAGAAATGTATGCACTAACTATCCAAATTCATGTATTGAAGTCGTCCATTTGATAAATACCAGTTGACCCTTGTGTGTTCCTTATGACAGCAATATATTGGTAGTATCTGACGGTCAATTCACCCATTACCCATACGTTTTAGTTACAGCTCAAATTTATGTTTTAAACCATCATTTGTTCGGAAGCTAATGTCTACATGCATTCCATTTAGATGTATGACAGTATTTTTATTGTTACTAAATGACAATTTCACTGCAGGGTTGGCATTAAATATCAAAGATTGATTTCTATTTAGTGGCTCTCTAGTTGTAAATTTGTTTAAAATTGAACATAAGACTCGACCTGGACGGTCTGGATGAGTTCCTGTAGTATTTGACCCCCCCCCCGGAGCATCTTTAAACTTGAACATGATATTCTAGGAGTCTAAATCTCATATTTAGTTAACTCAGTCACTATTTGTAATAGCATTAAGTAGCATAGATAGCTTTTTGAAGTCAAAACTTTGAAAATTTTTGTTTTTTTTTTTTGGGTTTTTAAATTTAAATTTTTTTGTTTTTTAAATTTAAATATTTTTAAATTGAAAAATTTAAATTAAAATAAATTAAATTTATCGTTGGACCGCGAATTATTAAATCCCTAAGCAATCCATGAAATATATTGGAAAAACAACATACTCAGTAGTGTTACTTGACCTCGAGCCTGCAATATTCAAAATCTATTCAAATTCTATTTTCAAAGCAAAATAATTGACGACATCTTCAAACAACTCCGAGAAATTCAAGGCCCAGTATTAAGCCCTCTTCTCTTTCAAGAAGAACCCAGAGAACCTCGCTATGGTTTTAAATAAGGTCTGTCATATCAGCGTCATTGTAAGTATATAATGTCTGTCTATGGTTTTAAATTTTCTAATAGTTTTTGCCAAGCCGTTTCTCCATTCACAAAAGATTTTAAAAATGCGATCGACGCCAGATGGATCTTTTTTCAACAATTTTTTTTTTTTTTTCGAACTTAAGCTTCAAATAAACACGTTTATCGCGAAGACCACATGGTATTGCTGAGCGGCCAACGTTGCCACATCTACTGTAGATTTGGATCAAATTTAGTAGACGTAACTTACCAGTCAAAATTAAAATTTTTGCGTTTTTGGTACTATTTTGTATAAACACAAGAAATAGTAAAATTCAGATTTACAGTCAAACTGTTTGAGACCGCCATTTTGTAACGAGTTTGCCAAATTTCATTTTACTTAATTTTTTTTTAACGGGCCTACATCTTTTTTTTTTCCGGTGTGGCCGCCGTAGAACACCGCTTTTTTTCACAATTTGGTCATTGCTCTTAACAGCCCTCCTATCCGCGAAAACATTTTTTTTTTCTTTGTATAATTACGTATATAAAAAAAACAAGTCAAAATTTGTTTTCGTAGGTTTTTTCAAAAAGGCCAGCTGCGAAATGGGCCTTAGTCCCCTTAGCACAAATAATTCATACGCAGGGTTGCCTTTGTATCATTGCTTTAAATTTATTTTCGGTTGATACCTTGCGGCGATGATTTTATAAGTAAATGGTCAATTTTTAACAATTAATTTATTTTCTCAAATGGAGAGCACTTTAGCGAAGTCCACAAGGTAATGGACAGAAAATTGACACGTACCGTAGATAGATCAAGTTGGTAAAAACTAACAGTCAAACTTGTATTTGCTTCGTCTTTTGAGTCATTTTTATAAAAGTCAGGAGACCCAGTCAAAGCCAATTAATAATTTATAAATAATCAGTTTTTGTATTTTCACATTATTAATTTTACAGACAAACTCGTTTGACGACCGATTTGACGAGTTTGAGACCTCAGTTTTCGATTTTAAGTTTTGTGTGTCTGAATTGCTATGTGAACACTGTTTGTCAAACTGTTATTGCATTTGCCTAGTTTGATCTTGCAAGTCAAATGTAAGAACAAACTTTGGCAAACTTGTGATGATTGTCCGGACTTTTGTAAATCAGTTTGAATATCTAATTTGGATAAGAATTAGCATAATGGTGTAAGATAAAGTGAGATATACAGTTTTGTTATTAAATTGCTCTGGGCTGCATGGGTATACCGATACCAATTATTCAAATAAAGTTATGGGAGCAAATGATTGGGTAGATATTGTCGAGAGTTTGAAAGCAAGTTTGTGGAAGCGGAGTTGCGGGAAAGTGGACAAATCTCCGTATCTAATGACAAACAAATGCGGCCAGAGCAAACGGAAAATCCTGACACGGATTGGAGGAGGCGACGTCTTGGAGATATTTCGGTGTGATGTGAATCTTGAATCTTGAAGAATATGAACTCAAGGAACACTTAAGGAACTCAAACAGATTACAAAGGCAGAGGCAGCTCTT
The DNA here is from genome assembly GCA_018904235.1 of Lordiphosa stackelbergi. Taxonomy (NCBI): domain Eukaryota; kingdom Metazoa; phylum Arthropoda; class Insecta; order Diptera; family Drosophilidae; genus Lordiphosa; species Lordiphosa stackelbergi. The sequence goes on from JAEIFU010001996.1 coordinate 5,085, forward strand.
ATTTTTGCCAACGAATATATGCAACGATGCAGCGCCACGGCAAAGAATAAGATCACCATTCCAAACAACAAAAAAATTAAAAAATCCAGTAGAAATGGGTCTTTTTTTTTGGAAAATGGTTTTTCGCTCCCACACTCAAAACATAAATAGAATAGGTGTGGGATGTAAATAATTCAATTGCCAACATTTATCCGTTTTCCACCAGCGAAAACACAGACCGAAACACCTTTTAGCAAACTCAATTTGAAACAAGATTTAACACAGAAGCACAATTTGAAACGCTTCTCTTAACTTCAACCTAACAAGAGATACTTCATCAATGTGACAACTCAAAATTTTACACAAAATTATAGCCGACATAGAAAAACACGGCGGTTGCAGGGAGACGGATATAGTCATTAAAATAACTCAAAGAGTCAAAAAATGACTCAGAAAGGGATAGAGAGAGAGAGAGAGATCTGAGTGCAAAGCTGATCATCAGATTAGATCAGCGATGGCCAGCGAGAGCGAGGCCAAAAAATGAAAGTGTATTAGTAAGCGAAAATAAAGCTCCGCGAGTTCAACGACCATCTATTATCTAGACTATACGTTTGCTCGGTCGAACCCAGTTCAGTCTCAGACAGCAACCGTCTTTGTAAATAACGTCTGCACTCTGTCTCACTCAACCCATCAGCCATCATTGGCGCAAACAAAATACAACCGCGATAGAGCAAAACAGGGCAAGAAATCAGAACCGAGCGCCACAGCAGCGCAGCTGGCAGCGAAAGAGGCAACCAGACCCTATTATCTAGATTTCTCAGCAAACCTACTTCTTTTGGTCTCAGCTTCGGCAAGCGTTCGGGTCATGTACGTGTGAATAGCGAAATGTTTTCGCCCCCGGGGAGGTACCAAGGGCCATCGCTGATTTAGATCAGTGGCCGACAAAACACACATGCTTATTTGGGCATTACGTGTGTGTAAGCGCTCTCTTTTTTGCAAAAGACAGTCACAGTGTAAGTTCTTGCAAGGTGAATACAAGGTATACTAAACAAGGTAGGCTCACTGCTCTCTTACAACTCTTTATATTTGTGTCAAAGAAAACGAGACGAGAGAGTAATATATTTCAATACAAAGCCTACTAAGCTACTAAGTAAAACACAAAAAAATTCGTCCGCGGAGATGCTTTGCTTACAACAGTTGCTTACTGACTGAAATTTATCAAGTTGTCAAGAGAGTGAGTGAGCCCATGGTATAATTAACAAGGTAGAGTCGTCAGAAACTCACCATGCGTGAGGGGTACCAGTTGATTTTACACAACACAACGCCTGCTGTGGTGTATCAAAAAAATTCAATAATTTAATTGGCCGTAAGAATACCTAGATCTCAGGAACTAGACGAGCTAGAGGTGCCAAGAGCCAGCTTACGGCCGCGGACAACAAAACAAATAAAGAAAATATTTCTGAAGTCACGAAATTCCCCGGGGTTTCCCTGGGGGCCGAAAGCATTTGGTAGTTCACATGCATTTAAGCTGAATACTTGACAAAGTCATTATACACCGAGTGTCTGAAAGTCAGTAGCAGTCAGCGTTACAAGACAATCCCTTACGCGGCAGTATATTGCCGAGCAACTCCTATAGTCGTCTTCTTTCTGGGCCTGCTGGTAGCCAAATTAACTTATTTTTTTGTTTCGACAAACAGCACATTAAGTCATTATAGGCCAGCATTACAATTCCACTTCCCAAGAATAGCAAATTCAAATCTTAAAACAAAAATCATGCGTGTGGACAACCTTTCACATTGACATCCCATTTGTTACTGAGTGTTTTTCACCATTCAACTTTTCACCTGGTATAATTCCACCATGAGTGAGCCTACCTTGTTTAGTATGCCTTGGGTGAATATACTATAAAGGTGATTTACACAGCACAGCAGCTCTCCTTCGTGGGACCTTATTTGTTTGCTCTCTTTTTCTAGCATAAATCTTTCAGAGCAGCTGTCTTTTGTCTCAGGGAGCTCGGAGTACGTTAACTTTATAGTAAATTCACCATGTCTGGTGTATTGACGTCGCTGCTACAGAGGTCTCTTGTATACACAGAAGATAAAAACATGCCGGTCTCTGATTTAGATATTTGACAAAAATTCTCTAGAATATCATCTAGGGTCACTTTTTTGAATCAATCTAAATGAAGCTCGTTTGCTAAGTATATTTTAGCACAGTCACAAATTCAAGCACGGTCACATTATAATTTGAAAAAACTTGTACACCGAAAAAGAAATTAAGAGCGTTTTACTACAGTTACCCACTGCACCACGAAGCGAACGTCAAGCGAGAGTATCGTAAAACTATCGCATTCGAGCTCAAAAGTGATACGACAAGGCGAAAGTATACGAAAGTATGAATAGGGAGAATATTGACATTGACGAAAAACGAATAACCGATGCTGTTGTATCGAAAAGGCTCGCGATCGATTGGTGAGTCACAAAAGGTATCGAAGAAGGATCGCAAAAACTATCTCAAAAGGCTTGCAAACGAATTTTTGCGAGCTATCGAGAACGCAACTTTCTCTGCCACAAACTGAGCGACGGGTGATTAATTTGCGGATCGTTTGCGCAGTATTTTCTCGATAGTTTTGCACGTTGATGTTCCGCGTAAGTACGCTAGCGATATGTTTACGGACTTTTGGTTACCCAGATTGTGCCAGTACATATGGAAGAAATGAGAGCAAATCTTAGCTAAATTTCATTTTTGCCCTCAATTCCTAGTCTTATTCGTTTTCTAAACTGAATCTCAGATATTTTCGGCTCATTTGGACTGGATAGAATCCCTTTTGGTTTATTCGTTAAAAATGTAATTAATATTTGTTTGTACCTTTACCCCTGTTTTGCTCCATTGGTCACTTTTCTAAACTGATGTCTAGCTTTGGGTAAAACTACTTTTCATTTTCATTCTTGGTCAATTTTTACACGGAATTTATTGCAATTTGAATCGTTTTTCTGGAGATGATTTAAGGCAAGAGGGCCCAGAATGAGATAACGGCGGCGTGGAATCAAATACAAATGCACAAAATATGTTTGAATAGCGAAAACGGTAAGCAAAATTTGCCAGACTAAGACATAAGTGAGAAAGAGAACAGAGTCACAAAGTCAAAGCCTTAGCTTTGAAAGAAAGACAAGAGAACACGCATCTGAATTTGTTGTTGCTTTTCAATTTGCCAGATAAGAGAGTCACAGAGTGCCAACAACAAAACCTTAGCTCCGAAGGAAAGAGAATTGAACACGCATCTGAATTAGTTATGGCTTTATGTATTGAGTGGCTTGCGGAATGGGCTTGGGCACCCCTAAAATAAGGTAATGGTTCACTGCAAGGCTGCAAACCTCTAAAATTTTGCAGAAGAATCGATCCAGGGGTTCGAACCCGTTGTAAGGTCTAAGGTTCGGTTCGCGGACCTGTTCTCGGAACCCCTGAACCTAAGGTTTTGGTTCGAACCTCGGTTCGCTTGAACATAAAAAAATAGTTTCGATTTATAAAGTTTTTAGTTGTCAAATTCATTAGCTAACATTTACAGCATTTGAGAACTGAGTAGTTTAATTTAATAAGGAGCTGTACGAGGTCTAAGATCAGAAAGATCAAATTAAAGTGTTAAAAACGCCCGTTCAACTGATACCTGAGTTGTATAGTCAGGGCCGTCCTCGTTTTTTTTTTGACCTTTCCAAAATTTTAAAGCACTTGTCGATGTACATATGTTCTTTTTGTCCATTTTCGAAGGAATCTATAACATGATTTTCAGATTTGATATCTAATATGGGCATTTCCACAGAAAGAAAGGTCCACCGAGATTGAAAAAAAATTAACATAACATTGCAAACAAAAATCAAAATAAATCTTAAAATGTAAGTACAGCTTTTCTGATTCTTAACTATAAGAAAATTGGCCTTAATACCGGATGTATGTCCATTCGCGTACTAAACGTCGCGTTCTTCATAATATTAAAGCTTATAAAAACAAAACGAATGTAAATAATTGAATATGATTGCACTCAATAAAAAGCTGCTTTATCCCCTTTTAGTTAAAAGTTAACTGCTTCAAAATGTGTATTTAACTTTCGCAGATTTATGAGTCGAAAACGACTTCTATTTTTGTCACGTGATAAATCCCATGATTTTTGTTAAGTAATAATAATCGACTGAACCTACCCTTTGCACTAAATATCAGGGCTGCAAACTTCATAAAAATCGACAGGGGTTCACTCCGGGGTTTGAACACGCGAAACTTTTTTTGTTCGGGTTCACAGAGCGGGTTCAGAAAGTCGCTGAACCTAGGTTCGGTTTCGAACCGGGGTTCAGAAATAACTTTGTTCAGAAAACTTGAACGTAATTTGAAACAAACAAAAGTTTAGAGGCTTGATTATATAATATTTGAGCTTGGATCATCGAACGTTTAAGCAGGCTCTAGGTCCATAAGTCATGGGGAAATGAGTATAAAGATAAAATTTACGCTGCTCAACTTTGAGTGGAGTCTCCGACTCCGGAGCGGTTCGACTCGAACTGGTTTGCAGCCCTGCTAAATATACTGCTAGCAAAATTCTACCAAAAAATAGAAACAAAATCAAAAAATCGTTTTGTCTTCTATATATTTTTTTGCACTTTAAATGTGTACGATTGTCGCGTTCGCGACTGTGGAAATGCACATATGTGTTTACTTTCAAACTTCTCTTCTTTACAATCAGACGTTCAGTTAAATTTTGAAAACTCTCATTAAGAATTTGTTTTTGAAGTTTCAGCATGTCTCTAATGTGCTGCTTAGCAACTTTTTTTTGGTCAGAAGTTAAACAAATTTGAAATCTCTGGTCTAAGAGCACTGCAGCCAATATTGGTACTGAGCTCTTAGATAGTTAGAACAATTGCTCGACAATAATCAAGAGTAATATAAATAAAAAAATAAGTAAAATAAATCGTGAATCCTGCAGCTTTAAAAATTTTTATAAATTGACTGCACGAATAAGCAGATATTTTAAACTATGGTCCATCCAAATCTTTTTAAATGGGGCTGATTAAAGAAAAATCTTTAAGAGTTAATAAGCTTTCGCACATTTTTGCACACATTCAAGCAATGTTTTTGTTTTTTAATATCGTTAGTTCTAAATGACCTTGAAGATTACAATGAATTTCTATAATTCCTTTTATGTGTGGTTGGAAAAACTAATTTGGTGAACCGAACCTAATTTTTCGTAAAAGTTTTTCAAAAAAAAAAAAATGTTCTTAATTTATAAAATATTTAAAATTAATTTTTAATTAAAATAATGTAGGTTAAAAAAAATTATAAAGATTTTGATTTATCTTTCCGCCGTCATAACTCTACTCCAATAGCGATTAGAGGAACCTTTGGTAGACTAATTTAGCAAAGTACGTTTGACTTTGCATGATGACGTTGAAGCACTCAAAGCTCCGTCAAAATAGGAACGAACCTCTCGAGCCTTTGACACCAAATCAGATTTTAGGCAGGGTTATACCTTATCGTGTGACTTCTTTAATCTGCTGATGTAGTACATACTCCTCCGGTGCCCAAATGCCAACAGATCGGGCACCATCTTTAATAAAGATGTAATGCTACTCGCATACGTCAATGATATTGACATTATCGGCAATACCGAGCGGGCGGTAAGCATGGCTTTTCCAGAGATTGAAAGGCAATCGGAACTGATGGGCTTAGCGGTGAACGAGGTCAAGACGAAATACCTAGTGTCCCCCAAACGCAGCGTCCTGACAAAGAGGACTTTGTCTACCTCGGAACTATGATAACCGGCGACAACAACATCTGCCTGGAAATCCGAGAGAGGAATCACGCTCGCAAACCGATGCTACTACGGGCTCAGTATGGAGTTCAAGAGCAGAGGCCTCAAGCGGAAGAACAAAAATAGCGCTATACAATCGCTTTTCATCCCAGTCCTGCAATACGGCGCAGAAGCTGGACAATGGCAGCAGCGGATGAAGCAGCGGCGATTGGCGTGCTTGAACGAAAGATTCTTCGGAGGATTTATGGACCTTTAAAAGTGGGCGATGGTTTCCGCATTCGAAATAATGACGCTCTGTATGAGCTCTATGGGGACACCTGTTTGGTCAAGCGCACAAAGCAACAGCGGCTGCGCTGGTTAGGACATGTCACCAGGATGGACGAAGAAGCTCCAGTAAGGGAATCTTATTATTCGAAGGCGGCTGACTATGGAGGAGGAGGCAGCAGGGAGACCTCGACTAAGATGGGACGACCAGGTTCCGGGCAGACCTTGCCAAGCTTGGTTTGACCAACTGGTCCCAGCTCGCACGGAGCAGAAGCGACTGGCGGACATTGATGGCAGCGGCCGAGACCGTCGAACGGTTGAGGTTATTAATAAAATCAAAGGGGTCACAACGCTTTAACTAACTGAAAATTTCGGCTCCTATTATTTGAGCTCCAAGCTGAATATGGAGACTTAATTATGTTTACACAAGTTCGTTGGCTTAGCAAGGGAAATTGTCCTTACAGCTTCTTTTGCCTTCGAAAAGAAATTATCATCATTTAAAAACAAAGTGTGAAAAATTTTGATGCTCTACAAATCCAGCTGGAAGGAATCAGAATTAGCGTTCCTTACACGGATTTACATTAGAATTTGCAACTTCAACAACCAAAGCATTCTGTGGTGACTATATGTTGTCATCAATTGATGAGACTTGATCGAAAATCGTTTAAAACACTTTCCCTCGACTCAACATCCATCGATGTTAAGTTTGAAATATTATGTGTATGTGCAACGAATGGAAGAATTATTTGGGACACGTTTTCTTTTCCAGGAAGTAAGGAAGCTAAAGAATTAGTTATTGAACAAAGTTTCCGAATTTCAACTGGAGTTGTGTGATTTGCAATCTGATTGAAATGCTTGCAATTTTAATGGCGGCTTAGATGTGGCGTTTTGGAAAAAGTTCCTTACGTACAGAAGAAGCTAGTTTTGCAAGCTCTTATGTGTAGGGTTGTCGAAATATCGATTTGACGATATTTTTATGAATACTTTTTTTTGTTTTCGGACCAAAAGGAAGGTTCTTAAGGGCATTCTCTTGGATATTAGTGGCATCAGTATACTAGTAATAGCCAAGAGAATGCCTTCAAAACCCCATTTTGTGGCCGAAACAAGAACAATACACACCAAAAATTTAGTCTACGATAATCGATATTTCGACATCCCGACTTATGTGTGTGAACCTGCTTTTTCTCATCTTAAACACATAAAAAATGAATACAGGAATAAACTAACAGATAGTTTTAAACTTTTAAACTTGCTCGCAATAGCTCTGTCTGAAGAAGAAAGTGGATTTGGAAAATAAGTAAATAAGTTTTAGTCTAAAGCAGAGAGCGAGGCAAACCAACGAAACGAAACGTTTCTGAACCGTTTCGTTTCTTTCTTTTGCACAGAGCGAAATACTAACAAAACCCGAGAAAATGTAACTGTAAAAAAATGAGTTCTGTTCAGTTAGGGTTCGTGAGAGCAAAACTAAACGTAAAAGCGAAATGCGCTCATCTTGATTTGCGGACAAAGGGAATCGGAACGATTTGCAACGAGCGCGAATAGTCTTTGTTTCTCTCAACTTTGTTGTTTTTGTTTGCTTTTTATTTTATTTCTTCAATTCAGCTGAAGTAGAACTAAAAAGCCGATCATTCCGCAAACGATTTCTTAGTATAAGTTTCGTTACGGAAAACTAGCAGCTGTCGGGAGAACAATATTCCAATCGTATCGTTTGCTCTTCTCAATTAGTTAGTGGTTTCGTTTTCCTTGACTATAGCTAAAACTACAAAACAATAGTATAGCTTCCGCTCCGAACGGTTCGTTAAACGTTTAGTTTGTTTGCCCGCTCTGGTCTAAAGCTTAAAAGGGGTGAGGTGTCGTTTACACTCACGAAGCTCCTAAGTGAAACATGATGCAAACTTTGGGCTTAGGGGTTAATTCAAAATCAGTGCATATGATTTCTTTCAAAAAGAGAATAAAAATAAAGATAAAAGCTGAAGTACCAAAAATAACTGTTCAATCGTTGTTTTGTCACCGTTCAAGTAACAGTTACGTACTGTTTAGTCACTGTTTAGTCAGAGTTCAGTCACCGTTTAGTCACTTTTTAGTCACTGTCAAATCACTGTATGTTTCGTCACTGTCAAGTAACAGTTCAGTCAGTGTTTTGTCACTGTTTAGTCAGTGTGGTGTGACTGTTCAGTCACTGTTTATATAATGTCAAGTCACTGTTTAATTTCTGTCAAGTCACGGTTTTGTCACTGTCAAGTAACAGTTCAGTCACTGTTTAGGCTCCGTTTAGTCACTGTTTGGTCACTGTTTTTTACTCTTTAGTCGCTGTTTTCACAGCGTCACGTGACGCTGAAATCAAATTTCCTATTCGTATCCGACTTGAAACAATTTTTACCTGGAAGTTGACAATCAGATCTATGGATACTAGATCCGGTTTGAAGAAAATCAGAATTTCTTAAGCAATTGACGATTCCAATGTAAAGTGGAATCAATTCGTCAAAAAGAAACGACCCGGTCTAGTAACCACAGACATTCTTCGCACCTTCCATTTTGATTTGTAAATTTGAAATAAGAAAAGACAACGTTTACACGGAAACCGACTCGGAATTCGAAACAGGGCCGTATAATTCCTCTTTTTTTAAGAAATTTAAGAATTGCACTAATTTCTTTTTCTCCAGGGTCACTTTTTTTAGCTTGAATCTATGTTCTAGAGACGAAGCCTACGCTGGAAACAAATCTAAATGGAATTGGTGATCTACTTAAAAGCTAAAATTTCATTCTTGGTCACTTTTTTGGTACACTGAATCTACTTTAGTTAAGCCATATTTTGGGCTAAAAGAATGACTGTCTTAAGAGGATATTTGATTGATAGCTTGGTGAAACTACTTTAGTTGTTCATCCGTGGTCACTATTTTCGATTGGGTCACTTTTTAGGTGATCTACAGCAAAACTGTATGTTTTGATTGCATTTAATTTTAATTTGATTCTGTGTGAAATGCATTTAAGGTTCTGCCTGTTCTTTTCATATCATTTTAGGTTCTAATTTCCTCCCTGGTCACTTGGTCAATTTAAGGTTATGTTTTGTGGGATGATTCTATGTGGTTGTTGTTGTTGTTGGTGGTGTTACTTGTATTTCGATACGTTTTTCCTTTTTTTTGTATATAGCTAAATCTATGTGTCATATATATATATATATATCTGTATGTACTTATTAGAACCATTTAAATTGCATTACATTTTCCAAATTTGTTTCTGCTTTTTACTCCAGCTACTAATTAGCCTACTTAACTTTCTTCACTTTGCTGCTTACACTTATGAATTATTTGTTTATATATATATCTGTATATATATATATGTTCTCGCTTACACACACATACATCTACATCTGATCTATCTATACATATATGTATGTCTGCCGAATCACGCTCTTGTTTCTTGTTTCTTTTGCCCAAAATCCTCTGTTTTTTAGGCTGTCGTTAATGTTAATGGTAATCGTAGATTGGTACACTTAAACCGATATTATAACTCCATGTCACGTGCCTCATCCTCGCTATAATCCGACATGCTCGACTCACTGTCGCTGCTCTCCCGCTCCTGCTGTGCCGCTCTTAGCGCATCCTCGGTGGCATAACGCTGCACATAGTCGGCCACCTTGCGGTGATACTCCTCCGGCTCGTGCAGGTACAGGGCGGCGGCATCCCGATTGAGTGGATCCACGGGATTCGGATATGTGAGCAGCTGCGGCAAGAACGACTCGAATATGTTGGACAGGTCGTACAGGGCCGTCCAGGCCTGATTGATTACGTCCAGGCACACGGTGCCCGAGGACTCGTCAATGTTGGGATGGTAGATTTTGTTCACGAATCCAATGCTGGGCGATTTGAAGGGATAGTTGTCCGGCAGATAGACCCGTACTTTCCACACCCCGCCCTCGTAGGGGGTGCCAGTGGGGCCAAAGAATTTGACATGGAACTCGTTGAGGCCGCCGAGGATGGTGACCTCGTGTTTCGATTCAATTAGCTTGATGACGTCATTGTCCATGCGCCGCTTGCCAGCACTGGGTGATGACATGGTAGTTGATAACGGCGGTGGTCTATAAGGCTGCTGGGGAGGGGGGCTAAGGCTAAGGTGGTATGCGTGTTTCCGTTTCCGTTTCCTGTCTCTGATTTTGAACACCACAAACCAGAGCAATCGGAGAGAAACTGCAAAGAGATGGCAAGAAATAGGATTAAGAAACGGTTTTCATTTTATCTGCCCCCTAAAGTAGGTCACGCTTTTCATACAAGGCCTAAAAAATGAGGAAACTATGTCAGCGAAAAGCCATGACGTCGCTCTCTCTCTCTCTCTGCTACGTCATGGCCACAAAAACTCATAGCTGCATATCAAGGACACAAATCAAATTGTCCTGTGATCTGCTAACTGCTGGCTGCTTAGTGTTGCCTACTTTTAGCTGGCTTTTCATTCAATTCAATTTCATTTTTGTGTCTAATTTTGTCATTCTTTTTGCATTGAACGGTTTGGCAGGGGGGGGGGGAGGGGGGAGGGAGGGGGAGAGGGTCGACTGTTGTTTCCAAACAAGCTCAGCTGTTCAATGTTATTGGTTATTCAGCACAAGTCAACATAGAGAGAGAGAGAGAGAGCGAGAGCAAGAGAGAGATGAAGAGCGCAAGCTCAACTAATTTGCCTGCACAGTGGGCTTTACACACAAAAAAAAATTTTCATATTTTTAAGAGCCAACAAAGCAACTGCCAAAACAAAAAATTATATATAAAAATAACTCAACTTTGGTGTGAAAAATTTGTTTTGTTGGATTTTGGCAGTTGCTTTGTTAAGATTTCTTTCATTACAGTACTGGCATAACTAAGACTAAGTAAATGAGCGATATATACGAATTTTGTATTTAGTTGGCAAACTTTACCCAGGAGTTCAATTTCTAAACGAATTTTTTGGACACTAGTTCCACTAAAGGTCCACCAAAACCGAAAAAAGTATTTATTTTTAAGAAATGAGTTTTTAACATTACATTTAAAAAGAAAAATTAAATCAAATTACCGGTTTGGTTCCGATTTTGGATCCGTCGAACCGGACCATGAACCGAACCTCTAATATTTTAGACTCCTCGAACCTGAACCCGAACCGGACCACTTTTCCTTAAAATTAGGTTCGTTTCACAAAATTAAGTAGTTTCTCCAACGTAACGCACAGAAATATCTACACTGCGTTTTGAATTAAGCTCGAATGACTATTTATTGCAAAGAAGAAAGGTTTATGAAAGCAGTATAAAGCAATAAAGAATATCAAATATGTTAAAGATTCCTTTGAAAATTGTCCAAGAGAACATACTATACATAAAGAAATGTTTTAGAATTTTGGAATGGTCAATAAAACGAGGAACCAAAAAAAAATTGCCTTGCTGTTCCAACAACTCAGGTATCAGTTGAACGATCCTTTTCAACAGTTTGTTTTTTCCGATCTAAGATCTAGTATAGATGAACAGCTTAAGAACAAATATAAAGCTTTTTTTACTTAATTTAAGATGTTCTCAAAAGTTGTTAATTTCAGCTGAGGAATTTGATGATTAAAATTACACTATGTATATAGCCTATTTCCACCAAAGAAATGAAGAAAGTGATATCATTTCTTCCATATGATTTGTCTTTTCATTATGCCCTTTTTATACCCTGTTCTCATTAAAAATGGGAAAAGGGGATCATAAAGTTGTGCAAATGTATGTAACAGCCAGAAGGAAGCACCTCCGATTCCATAAAGTATATATATTCTTGATCAGCATCAACAGCCGAGTCGATTTAGCCATGTCCGTCTGTCTGTCTGTATGAACGCGTCGATCTCAGAGACTGTAACGGATAGAGCCACAATTTTTGGCATGTATGTAGGTGTATACTGTACCCACATCGAGTTTGTTTCAGATTTGGAAAATTCCACCCTCTGCATCTTTTAGCAGCGGAAAAACTGTCTCTCTCTCTGTATAAACGCGTTGATCTCAGAGACTATAAGAGGTAGAGCCACACATTTTTGCATGTATGTAGATGTATACTGTACCCAGATCAAGTTTGCTCCAGATTTGGCAAATTCCTCCTCCTCCTTCTTCTAACCGCGAAAAACTGTCAGAGCTACAATTTTTAAGCTTGAACCTAGTGACTTAATATATATTCAGTAAGGCCCAATATCTGTCCATTTTGTATACCACTACAAGATCCGAGCAAAAACACCGAAGATATGCAAGTGCGCCTCCCCATTTATTCAAATAAATTTTAAAATAAAAGGAGTTCAAAGCTATAGGAACCACATTACTTGGAACAGGGTAATTTGCTGTCGGGGCACTCAACCGCAACACTCTTACTTGTTTAACATTACATTTAAAACAAAAATTAAATCAAATTCTATAATGTAGGGGAGAATGGGGGGTTCTGAGCCGCTGGGGATTGTGAGCCACTCGAATATTGGCCACAAAAAAAAAATTTTTAACTTTTGGTTTGTGTCAAGTGTTTCCCTTTTTATTACCCAACTTTTGGCTAGCAAGCGATCAGTCAACACGTTCTTTAAGTTTGTGAACCAGAAATTGACTTTTCAAAAAAAAAATTTTTTTTTTTTTCATTTTTGACTTGCGACTTACTCCGGCATGGAGTAAGAGTTGTTGGGGCCAGTACATTAGGCGCAGGTCACTGAAGATTTGGTAGAGGTACCAATGAAACAGCTGTATGACCACCTAGCCTCCTTTGTGTTGTGTTGTGTTCCTGCTTTTTGAAGTTATGTGCAAACATAACGAGACCTAGAGCCAGCACACTATTGATGGTTTGATTATCATAAAGGTCGTTAAAGTACACACTTGCGAATATTAATCAAAATTTTTTTTTGTAATGCCAAAAGTAAGTATGAGGGAAATATCTTTGGTCAATTGGCTTTTTTTTTTAATAATTAGCTATTAGCGGGAAAACGGTTTGTGAATTTCATTTCACAAATTCTACTTTGTTAGCTAAAATTTTTTTTAAATTTCTAAAGTTGTTTACTGATGAGCAAGAGGAAGCGTTGGTGGGTTATGTAATAAAGGCAAGCGCGCTATGTACTATGCCTTAAGTATCAAGGAGTTCAAGGTTTTTGCTTTACAACTCGCCAAAAAAATTTGTATCCCATTTCCTAAAGCATGGCATAAAAATGGGAAAGCTTCTTCCGATTGGTACTATGGCTTCATTCATAGTATGCCAACCGGATTAAGTCATTTTCAAAGGAGAATGTATTTGTCACTTTGTCATTGAGTGTAAGTGCTTCGGGTCAATCAATTCCCCCATTTTATATCTTCCCCAAGAAGAACATGCAAAAATACTTTATGATAAGTGCTAGCCCTAGTGCGATGGGAGTTGCAAATGAATCATTTGTAAAGTAAATGGACCAATTTATAAAACATGCAGGCGCCAAGAAAGATTCTCCAATTTTATTGGTATTGGACAATCACCATCGACAGGGCTATTGATCATGGTATAACTATGTTATCTTTTCAGCCTCTATGTATGCAGCCTCTTGATGTTAGCGTTTTCGGGCCGTATAAAACTCTTTACTATAACCAGTGCCAAGCTTGGCTTAAAAACCATATTGGCCGCGTTTTGGAAATACAGCACGTTCCTGCGATTGCAGAATATTGCATTGATTTGGCTGAAACGCCTAAAAATATAAAAGCAGGATTTAGAGCTTCCGGAATCTACCCATTTAATCCAAATGCTTTTACCGAGGAAGATTTTTTGACGGATGAACTAAGTGGTGAAAACGAACTGTGTACTGCGGCAGATGATAATAGCCCAGGAGACATTAAAGTCAAAGTGGGTTTAACGTGAGCTCCTGCCGCAAAGGCTTTATTCCACGGTGCCGAGCACAGGGTTAATAACGTCAACCAACGTCCACAATGGACTTCGAGAAGCCCAAAGGTACCAATTGGAGCCACTACTGCATGGTCGAGTCTCCATCCTTGGTGAGGATTGAGGCCTATCTATACCTCTGCCGATCTCTGGGTCACGACACCCGGTTGAAACGCAACTCCACGTCGAGCCCCGAAGAAACTCTACCCGCATTTGGGTGTTAAACCACAACCACCACGATACCCCCCGAGGGGCCGCACCACAGCCAGACGGAACAAGTTCCGCGGGCTCTGGCTCCCGTGGTACCAGAATTAAGCTTCCGGTCAAGCTTCGTGTCTGCAAGGACACTACCAATTTAAGCCCCAAAGCAGTTACGGGTTGGATGGAACAGTATATACACCACTATCATAGCCCAGGAGATAGTAAAATACTGGACGAAGGGCCAAGTACTTCCATACAAGCACTGCAACGTGAATTACAGGAAGTAAGCCCATTGAAAATTGTAGCGCCAAAAAAAAAATTACAAACTGCGGCCGTAAGTCCTTGCAAAGTGCGGTTTTAACTTCCGAGAAAACTGTTGCCATGATACGCAAATTGGCAGATGAAAAACGCTCCAAAGAGGCCAACAAAAAAATTAAAAAACCACCAGCAAAACATGCTCGCATAATGGAGAAGACAAGTCCTCTTCCGTCAAACTATTTTCACTTTTCATTAATATATCTTAACTTAGAATATGAGGAAAATTGTTAATTTTTTCATTTAATGAAGAATAATTACCGCCGTCAATCCATTTTCACTTTTCATTAATATTTCTTAATGCAGAATATAAGAAAAATTGTTAATTTTTTCATTTAATAAAGAAAATTTGCTTAAAAGCACAAATTTTGAACTTTTAAATGGGTGGCTTACAACCCCCCACAAATTTTCGAAATGTCAATATGAAATAAAAAAAATCCAAAAATCCACCATCTTCACCACCTGGACGAAAATTGTGAACACCCTGCTCGACGTCACCGTGGATGGAGTAACAATTCCCACGAACAAATACCCAAAGATATTGGGGGTGACGTTCGACAATCTCTTCTTCTTCGCCAAACACGCAGAAAACACGGCTCGCAAGATAAGAGAGAGGAACCGGGCACTAAAGGCAATCTCAGGAAGCTCATGGGGGAAAGAGAAGGAGACTCTGCTCACCACCATCAAGGCCATAGGTAGAACCCTTGCAGACTACGCAGCACCGGCCTGGTCATCGGCTATTAGTGAGACGCAATGGAGAAACCTGCAGAGGCCACAAAACGCCGCTCTTAGAACGGTCACTGGATGTCATTCCATGACCCATGAGGACCACCTCCACGAAGAAGTACAAATGCTAGGAGTGAAGGCCCACTGCAGTATCTGGATAAGCATTAATCGTCCTCCCCTCACGCACCAGTAGACAAGATGTCCGCATCGCCACCAACCTGTTGAAGATGCTCTGAGTGTGAGGAGGACATCCACAAGAGGACAGTTGATACATCGATCAATGGGCTCAAGAGCAACGTGGTCGGAGAAACAGCTGCCCAGAAACACCCGCCAGACCCCACCCCCCCAGATAAGGGGAGAAAAATGCCCCAGAATCAACCCTGAGGTAGCAGATGAGCGCCCTGACTGCAAAGGAAGCCCACATGACACTAAACATCTTTTTAACTGCCCCAACGCTCCCAGCAACCTGTACTTAGTAAGTACGAAATAAGCCTGGGGCAAATTGAATCGATAACATCTGATAATAGTGCAAACATGTAGTGTAACACAATACAGGATATTGAAGATTTTGAAAATGTCAGTAACGTTTTTGTTGGCGATATACAAATTTGTCGCTGTGCAGCTCACACACAGCTCTGCGCTTTAGATGTTACGAAGGAGACTATTATTAAGTCTTATTTAATTAATTGCCGAAACTTGGTAAAGTTTATTAAAAAGAGCTCCAATGGCTATCGAGAGATATTTGAGCTTAAAGTACTGCCGCTACCTCATCTCGATTGTCCCACACGTTGGGAAGAACGTGCACAATGCAAAAGAAGTTCTCATTAATATTGAGTCAATTAAGAATAAATCGAAAGAGGAAAATTTTGAAATCAACGAAGACTTCTGGGATTTTATCAGCAGCTACTCTATGGTCTTTGAACCGCTACAGCGAACAATCATTAAATTTCAAGAGGAACAATTGCACTACGGCAACTTCTACGCACAATGGCTGAAATGCAAAATACTGACGGAAAATATTGTAAGATCAAGTGCCGATGAAATAAACTCGTTTATAAACACAATTGGAAATAAGCTGCTGCAGAGTATAGAAGGCAGAACTACGAAACTATTAGCCAACGAAAGTTTGAGTGCTTGCTTATATTTGGATCCACGCTTTAGCCACACTTTAGCGCCAAAAAAAAAAATGGAAGCAATTGGATTTTTAAAAAAATTGTATGATAGGATAAAAATCACTGATGTAACTTTGTGTAATGGCAACTCGCGTGACCCTAAAATAAGGAAAGTTAATGAATGTCTGGAGAATGACGATGTATTATTACTACAATACCTATCAAAAAACTCTCAAGAAATCAATGACAATAATACGGATATTTACACAAAAATTGAAAATTTAAAATTACCATTTGAAAGCGTAACAACAAATGTTTTACAATATTGGAAGGACAGGCAGTTAGCCGATCCGGAACTTTATGCGTTGTCAAATGTTTGTTTTGCAATTCCACCCACACAGGTATTTAAATTGAAAATATATATATACATATTTCAAAAAATCTAATCCTTTTATTTCAGGTATCAATCGAGCGGGCATTTTCCCACCTGAAATTAGTTCTCTCGGAAAACCGCAATCGCCTAAATCAAGATACTTTGGAAAACATTTTGTTGGTTAAACTCAATCCATCCTTTATTGATCGGGCAGTTGAAGACTTGCCAATTTTCAATTCCACACAATAAACAATTCTTACTGTGTACTACATATAGCAAAAATAATAGTCTTTTCTTTGAATGTCAACTTAATTCACAGACTTCCGTTGTCGATAGTCAAACGTTTCGAAACGACTACTCAGTCGATAGTCAAGTCATCTGAAACAACTAAATATGTATTAGTCAAATGTTACAAAGCGACTATTAACAATCATTTTATTTTATTTTTCATATCCCCAAGCATACTTTATCAAATCATATTTCATGACAACTATATCATTTCCAGTTGATATTTTATTTTAATGAATTGTTTCCGTAGTCGTAGTCAAAAAATCATTTTAGCTTAGTCAAAATGTAAGTCATTTCGAACCGGAAGCAGAGTTGATGACTTTATCAAAACTAAAACAAATTCGAAAGGGCTTTTGGACAAGTTGAGTTTTTACCACCATAATTCGATTCCATCAAACCTTCTTTTAATTTTTTTTTATCAATTGTAAAACGCAGCAGAAAAGTATGCTATTAATTGTAGCAAATTGATTTGAATTTCTGGTGCGCAACATTAAATCCAACCAAATTCCAACCGAATTCCAATTCATAGGTGCCACAGAAATTTCTTTTGGTTGGTTTCAAAACCTCTAATGTTTTGATAGGAGATTTTGCTAAGCTCTTTTGGCGCCCTCTACATGACAGCTGTTGGATTTTTCACTGCAACCCCATTAATTATGTATACTATTTAGTTTTAAATTTTGTAGAGATGTAAGTAATTGAATTTGAAAAAGGAAAACCATTAAGTCATATATAATTTAAGCAGAGAGCTCAATAGGAGACTAGCCTAAGATTAGTATTAATACTTTGTTCAATTAAGACATATATAAGCAATATTGAAAAAAAAATGAACATTCAAAAAAAAAAAAAAAAGCTGGTGGATTGAGGGATGGAAACTAATACCTCATGTTTGGCGCCAACAAATTTTTAAATTTTGCATTATATTGTGGGAGAATGCGATTTAAAATTGAATGAGTATATAAAAATGCATCATAAAACATTTAAGACAATCAAAAAATTTCAGTTCATTATTAAATTAACCCACATTTAAAATAAGGGAAATTTTTTTGCGAGAGATTCAGGCCTGTTTTTAGAGATGGAACTTCTATTGGAACATCTGGTGTTCCAACTAGATTTTCTAATTAGAAAATGAAAGAATCTAGAAGTTCTTTTCGAGAGATTTACAAACCAAACGTCGGCAAAATCTGTAGAGATTTCTGTGGCACCCCCGTTAAAGTTTTTTTTTTATCAATTGTAAATCGCAGCAGAAAAGTGATTCGAATTTATGCAACATTAAAGATTAATGCATTTGTAAAATAATATTAAATTTTAAACACTTTTGGGAACAATTTAATGAAAATGGTAAGTTTTTTAAATGTGGTTCATAACCGTTTTTGAATTTCTATATTATTTGCTATAGCTACTTCTTCAAACTACTTTGATGTGTGATGATGTAATGTAAATTATTTTGCCTTAGAAATTGCAACAAGTTTTACATTTTGACATGATGATTCATTCCACTGTGCAGAGCTCTCTCTCCCACACTGAGTATTAGGATGAGCTAATTTTTGCTTACGCTCTCCCTCTCTCTCTCTCTCCCTGTCTTTTGGTTTATGTGCCATACTTGGTTTGGCTTCGTTGATAAAATTTTTCTTTTGCTTGTTAATTTTAAGTAGAGTTTCCACTGTGCTTATACATATGTATATACATACTCTCCCTCCCTCTCTCTCTCAACTGTCACATGGAAGATCAACAACAAAAACAACAACATCAAATTGACAGTCAGCTGCAAGTGCGTCCCAGAGATTTGTTGTTGTTGTTTTGTAGAGACCCTGACACACACAATGTTTCATACATATTTCTCTAATTTTATAAAAACGTTTTTGCTTTTTGATTTGCTGGAGAACAAAGAAAAAAACAATAAAGTAACAACACAGCTGATTGATTGGTCAACTTCAACACACACACACACACAAAATTTGTTATTGTTTTCTTTGTATTTACTTTGCTGTTAGATTTTGTGTTAGACTCCAACTAGTTATTGAAAAATTAAAGGTTTTTGGGTATTTTTGTGGTTGTTTTTCTATATTTTTGTTATTTTTGTGGTTTTTTAAGGCCCCCGAGCACGTTGAAGCACACACGACGACAAACAAGCATCTGAGGGCAGGCAGCCAAAGAGAGAGAGAGAAATCTGGCTGAATCAAAAGCGCGAGAGAGAGTCACCAAATGTTTGGCTGAATTTAAAGTGAGAGAGCGAGGGAGAGTGCAGCTAACGCCCCCCTTCCCCACCAGCACCATCTCACTCTAGAGTAAATACAAAGAAAAAAAAATCATAATAACAAAGCGAACAACAACAAATTAGACGAAAGAGCGCACAAGCAGAAGCAAGAACAACAACAACAACAACCAGTTAGTCCACGATTCTGGCAAAAGCAAAAGAAAAGCTATAATCAAGGACAGAAGCCAAAATGCAGAAAAAAAAAAAAAAAAAAAAGTAAATCTTTGGTCTAACGACGTTTAGATACCCTGTAGATCAAAGCACTGTGGCACAAAATGTTATATTTTTTGGCTAAAATTCAATATTTTTTGTAATATAGATTTAAATAAAGATTATTAATATTTTTTTAATTTTTTACTATACCCTTTGTAAGGGTATTTGAAACAAACTAACAAAGGCAAAGCCATTCGAAAGACAGAGGCAGAGAGAGAGAGAGAGGGGGGAGGAAACCAACTAAATAATAACGAAGCTTTTCATGCCCTTCAAAAATTGCCAAAACGGTTTGCTTGCTCTATGACGCACTAGTCTCACCTCCCCCCACCCTCTCTCTCTCTCTCTCTCTCAAGCAGAGTACTGTTGCACCTCTTCAGTGTGTGTGTGTACAATTGGAGCCTGGCAACTAACTGTAAATGCATCTATATGTTACGTATGTATGTACCGTTCCTTTCGACTGAAAGGGGGGAAATTGATTGAACGAGGTCAACTGCCCTGCTATAAACGGATATTCAATTGACAAACCGGAAGTGAATGCGCGAATATTTTGCATTTTCTTCTTCTTTTCCTTGGGATTTTCTAAATTTCTGCAAACTTATGGAAAGTTGAAGGTACCAAAAACCCTGCAGTTTGATAGTTTGGTACGATAGTTCCTTGAAAGTATCTGAAAAGCTAATTTCTAAGTTGGTTCGCAAATATTTAGCGTGTGGTTAGCGTATTTTTGTTCCTAAACGAAAGCGAAGTCGAATCAATTCGATAGTTTTAAACGATAGTTCTATTAAAGTGTCGGAAAACTTCGATTCTCAGCTCATTAGAGAATATTTAGCGAGTGGTTAGCGTTTTTTTATTAGTAAACTCAAGCGAAATCGCAGCAGCTCGATAGTTTTGTACGATAGTTCCTTTAAAGTGTCCAAAAAAACCTCGTTTCTGAGCTCACTAGAGAATATTTAGTGAGTGGTTAGCGTTTTTTATTCCTAAACGAAAGAAAGTGGAATCAGTTCGATAGTTTTGTGCGTTTTGCTCGTTTCTAAGCTCATTAGAATAAATAATGGTTAGCGTTTTTTTATTCCTAAACGATAGCGAAATCGAATCAGTTCAATTTATTTGTACGATAGTTCCTTTAAATTGTCTTAAAAACCTCGTTGCTGAGCTCATTAGAGAACATATAGCACATGGTCAGCGTTTTTTTATTCCTAAACGAAAGCGAAGTCGAATCAATTCGATATTTTTATACGATAGTTCCTTAAATGTATCTGAAAAGCTCATTTCTAAGCTCATTAGAGAACATTCAGTGAGCGGTTAGCGTTTTCTTATTAGTAAACTCAAGCGAAATCGCATTAGTTCGATAGTATTGTACGATAGTTCTATTAAAGTGTCGGAAAACTTCGATTCTCAGCTCCTTAGAGAATATTTAGCGAGTGGTTAGTGTTTATTTATTCGTAAACAAAAGCGAAAGCGCATTAGTTCGATAGTTTTGTACGATAGTTCCTTTAAAAAGTCTGAAAGGCTCGTTTCTAAGCTCATTAGAGAATATATAGCACATGGTTAGCGTTTTTTATACCTTAACGAAAGCGAAGTCGAATTAGTTCGATAGTTTTGTACGATAGTTCCTTATATCAAAACTTCTTTTCTAGCTCTTGGATTTAGTGCGTATTTTGTTCCTAAACGTAAGCGGTCGAACTCGATAGTTTTATACGATAGTTCCTTAAAAGTATCTGAAAAGCTCGTTTCTAAGCTCATTAGAGAGTATTTAGTGAGTGGTTAGCGTTTTTTTATTCGTAAAAAAAAGCGAAAGGCGCATTAGTTCGATAGTTTTGTACGATAGTTCCTTTAAAAAGTCTGAAAGGCTCGTTTCTAAGCTCATTAGAGAACATATAGCACATGATTAGCTTTTTTTTTATTCCTAAACGAAAGCGAAGTCGATTCAGCTCGATAGTTTGGTACGATAGTTCCTTAAAAGTGTCGAAAACTTCGATTCTGAGCTCATTAGAGAATATTTAGCGAGTGAATAACGTTTTTTTGTTCCTAAACGAAAGCGAAGTCGAATCAGTTCGATAGTTTTATACGATAGTTCCTTAAAAGTATCTGAAAAGCTCGTTTCCTAGCTCATTAGAGAATATTTAGCGAATGGTTAGCGTTTTCTTATTAGTAAACTCAAGCGAAATCGCAGCAGTTCGATAGTTTTGTACGATAGTTCCTTCAAATTATATCAAAAGCTCCTTTTGAGTTGGTTGGCGAATATTTAGCGAGTTGTTAGGATTCTTTTTATTCCTAAACGAAAACGAAGTAGAATCAGTTCGATAGTTTGAAACAATAGTTCATTGAAAGTGTCTAAAAAGGTGGCGTCTCGTTATTGAGCTCATTAGAGAACATTAGAGAATTTTAGTGAGTGATTAGCGTATTTTTAGTCGAAAACAAAAGCGAAAATTAGCGAGCGCCGCCCGCCCTTGCTCTGACCTATCTGCTCCGGATAGCAAGCAGATCGAACATGCACGGCACCAGTAAGCAAACACATGACTTGAGTATGCACTGCGTTGAACCAAACCGTTATTCTTTCCTTCTTTGTATTGGTCTTGCTCGCGCAACAAACTGACCAACAACACTTTCATGATTTTGTTTTTGCATTCGTTGTGATTTTGTTGGTGTCTTGTCTTCGAGTTTGCGTTCTCTTCTTGGTATTGGTGTTTTTATTTGTGATTATTGGTGAGAGCTCTGCCGTATACTGAATTTGGGCATACCTGCTTTAAAGTGTCTAAAAACCTCGATTCTGAGCTGATTAGAAAATATTTAGTGAGTAATTAGCGTTTCTTTATTCCTAAACGAAAGAGAAGTAGAATCAGTTCGATAGTTTTAAACGATAGTTCATTGAAAGTATCTAAAAAGCTCGTTTCTGAGCTCATTAGAGAATATATAGCAAATAGTTAGCGTTTTTTTTTTCAGTTCGATAGTTTTGTACGATAGTTCCTTTGATGTGTCTACAAACTTCGATTCTGAGCTCATTAGAGAATATTAAGCGAGTGGTTAGCGTGTTTTTGTTCCTAAACGAAAGACAAGTGGAATCAGTTCGATACACATTTAACATTTTTTCCTTAAATAGTTTTGTAGGATAGTTCCTTTAAAGTGTCTAAAAAGTTCGTTTCTAAGTTGGTTGGCGAATATTTAGCTAGTGGTTAGAGCTTTTTTTATTCCTAAACGAAGGCGAAGTCGAATCAATTCGATAGTTTTCGACGACAGTTCCTTTAAAGTGCCTTAAAACCTCGAGTCTGAGCTCATTAGAGAATATTTAGCGAGTGAATAACGTTTTTTTATTCGTAAGCAAAAGCGAAAGCGCATTAGTTCGATAGTTTTGTACGATAGTTCCATTAAACAGGTCTGTTCCCATTTCCGAGTGGATTTAAAAAGTAAAATGATTGTATTCCCGAATCGTTTTCATTTGATGTTCCCGTTTCCGAGTGAAATTGAAATCGATTTACTTTTCGAATGAAAGTTCGAATCGTTTTCGAACTATAATTCAGCAATGGTAACATAAACAATTTCCATCAACAATGCGGAATTGCGAACAGCTCGGTTTCATTTCGATCGTTTTTGCTTTCGTCTACATGCAATTTCTGGGGTACAACTTTAAAATAATTAATTTTAAATCAAATTGAATGCCCAATATTTTTATGGTTACTTTAAAATCTTCTAAAAATATGACTTATTAATATAAAAATATTGGATAGATAAAAAATATAACCGTTGACATGAAAATTGTCAATTACTTTTCATTTCACTCACTCAAAGGCACAACTTTTAAAACCGAATAATTTGATCGTTTTTCGGATACGGGAACAGCTATCAATTCCGATTCCACATGATTTGATCGAAATCGAAAACGGGAACAGGCCTGATAGAGATTTCACTAGCCAAAAGGCAAAAAGCTTGAATCCGTTTTACTTTCACCAGAACAGGAATCAATTCCACATTCCAAAAACTTTTGTGCTATAAACGTGTATTTTGTTTTAGGGTTTGAATATTTAGAAAGTTCTTAGAAAAACGTTCTCACAATTTAACTTCAATCCCAATTTTTACACTTTTTTTGAGATCTAAGAAAGTAAATTTGTTGTCCTACGAACAAAAACTGCTTGAAAAAAGACAAATCGCTAAATTGTATGATCGTCAAAAGGAACTAATTAGTAAAATCATCAATGGTTCTTCCCCAAGTTCATCTCTATAAATATAAAAGAGAGTGTCCTGACTGACTGACTGACTGATTCACTGATTCACTGACTGATTGGCAATCATCGCACAGCCCAAACGGTAAGAGATAGAAAGCTGAAATTTGGACAGGAGTTTCTATTAGTGGTGAAAGTGCGCACTAAGACGGGGTTTTGGAAAATTCCACCCGGAAAAGTTTGTATGGGACAAAAATGTTTTTTTTTTATCCGATTGACTTGAAACTTGGTTTGTAAGCATAGTACGCGAAATAATTCGACACATGTTTTCCCGATTTTGGAAAATCCACCCACGGAAAATGGCCGGAAAATTCTGAATGAAAAGAACTATTTTCATCCGATTGGCTTCAAACTCGGTTTGTAAGGATGGAATACGAAATAATTAAAAATGTGATTTTTAAATGTCGGAAAATCCACTCCCAGTTTTTTAACGCCTGGAAAATTCAACATGCGATATAACTATTTTTCATTCGATTGACTTGAAACTCGGTTTGTAAGGTCAAAATGAGAATTAAGTTGTGTTTTCATTTTCCGATATTGGAAATAAGGCCGTGATGCTCACTGGGAAGTGAATGGGATGTGAGTGGGATGTAGGTGGTTAGTTGTTTTGAAAGTGGGTGGAAAATGGATGGGAAAGTGGTTGTGCAGTGGGTGGAATGTGGCGGGAAGTAAGTAGGTTGGAATTGGGTGTAGAGTGGGTGGGATGGTTCACTTGTTTGCTCATAACTTGAGAACCGTTCATCCGATCTTTATCATTTCTTTGGCAAATCGATCATTTTTGCTAATAACTAACTATTTCTAGAAAGTACGTCTATCTTTAAAACTGTGGAGATATAATGTTTTTTCCAAATTGCGGGGGCGGGAGGGGCGTGGTCTAAATTTGATCTGCGTGCAGATAAAAAAGCATTTGTCCCATACATGTCAATCCTCTATCTCTTACCATTTCTATTTTTCAAGCGGAGAGAGACCAAACCCGGATTCAATTGGTTTTCAGAGCTTACCGATTCGCCGTTTGTGTGAAAAAAACACGAATGAGCAAGAGCAGAGATCTCTCTGGGGGCCGAACACACTCAGCAATTCACACGTGAAGCCTTATCTTTAATAATATCGAAATAATATCAATTTTTCATATCAATGTGAAACTATTTCTACCTAAACATATGGACGCTATAATATCACTTTGATATAAGATCAGATGAAGGCCGATTTGATACTGAAAATTCCCCGTATGAGACTTAATATGGTGATTTTTTTTTCTGTGCACCGAATGCGGGCCCCTGGTGGAATTAACAAGGTGAGCCAAATGCTCGTACAATTCGCAATGCACTTCACTGTCATGCCTCACCGTGTGTTAGAGACAAAAGAGAAAGAGAGAGGGAGAGAGAGAGAGAGAGAGAAGTAGAAAAGAGAGAGAGACAGTCACAGAGACAGTACTCAGCACAGCTGCTCTTTTTCGAGGGGCCTTATTAATTACTATCTCTCTCAGATCAGCTGTCATTTGTCCCAGAGAGCCAAGAGAGCGAGTTGAAAAATTATGGCCCCCCTCACCACAACGGAGTACGTCAGCCATGATGCAACACACAGAAAGCCGCTGAGGAACTTTTAGAACTCAACAGTTAATATTAGAACGTGCAAAGGGCTCATTTTACCCATTTGTGTTTAGGAGAAACCGGACTCGCTTTTAGAAAAAAGTATTGCTTAAGAAGCGAGAAAGGAATGAAGAAAATCGTTTCACAATATAAGGAATTTTTCGAGGTTCAACAATAGTGTGTTGTAAGGCTTGGCGAATGAAAAAAGGAGCAAAGGCGGTACCGCCCGTTTTATTTTTGTTTTGGTTTGGGCGTTTTTTAATCCACCGTTCTGTTGAATTCTCCTCCCTTTATAAATTTTACAAGATCGAGGCAACGTCTGGGTGATCAGGGACTTGAGCTTTGAAATGATAGGTTTTTTTTTTTTATACTTTGGCTGCGTTTTATGTTAGCCATTTGAAATTAGCTGTTTCTATAAGTTCGTGTACTAGAGGGGTAAATTAGCCATTTCTGCTTTTTAATAGAAAATTTATTCTCCTGAAAGTTGGGTTTTATAACCGTCGGTTCGCGTGTCAAACTTGTCTGTCTTAATCTTTATTTTCATTTAAGCTCCTGTAATGAAGATATAACTGTTTGCCCACCCCCCACCAACCGTTGTCCCCCCCTGGAATCTATACTTCTCAGTCACACAAACTGTCGGTTCAAGTGTCAACTTCGCACTACAATTTTTAGACGCAAGCTGTCATTGCTCTCAGTGAGCGCCTCACCTTCTTTGTTGCATCATGACGTCAGCTTTACAGTAAATTTACATTGCTCTGATCTTTCAGCGTGCTCTCAGCAATTGTGTTGGAGAGTGCGTTAACAGTTATTTGGTACAGTGGGCTTATATGCTTATTAAGACACATAAATTGTTGTACCCTTTGTACCAGGTACCGTTGTACCAAGAACCTTAAAAAACGCCAAAAAGCAGGCAATGAAATTTTGAAATAAAAACCAGCCCAAAAGCAGGCAAAGTCAGGCTGAGGCTGTTGATGCTGCTGCTGCCTGCGCCTAATCTCTGACAATCTTCAATCATAAACTGAAGGAACTTGAAGCCAGGCAACAAAGTATAAAGTCAAAATCAACCCCCCCTCTCTGCACTCTCCCCTCTCCCCACCATGGGATGCAAATAAAGTTGGGTCATTGACTGCGCCATTATTAAAGGCAAAGATATGGAAGGCTGTTCAAGTGTAAGTATAGGTATATAGGTATAGGTACACACATACATACAAACATATGGGCTAAGGCCAAAAGGCAGTGAACAAATGTGGTTAGGTTAAGCAACAACAACAACAACTGCCTATGTATATGTATGTATGTGTGTGTATTTGCTTGTTGCTGATAAGATTTAAAACGCAAAAAGCAAAGACAAAAAAAAAACAACATTAAAAAGCAAAGTGCGTAGTAGGGAGACCAGAGGGGGTAGGACATCTACATCTACATCTAACGGTTGTTTTTTGCATTTGCTACATTTGTCTGTAACGGTTAACAATGCAATTATGGGGTACACAAAACCCCAAAAATAGAGTAAATTACCATTTAGCTTTGGCACGAAACACAATGCAAAGAGAAAGACACACACACACACACACACAGAGAGAGAGAGAGAGAGAGGTCGTAGCCACAAAGAGAGGGCACATTTTGTTGTGCGGGCGGGGGGGAGAAGGGCAGACAAAGGCCAAATCTAGACTTGTTGTTGAAATTTCTATCATTTTTACAAAAATTCCGTATATAAAAGCCAAAAGCCAACAGCTGGCAAAGCCAACAGCAACGGCTGATGCTCTGTTGTTGTTGTTATTGTGGTTTTACACACACCTACACCTACACTTACACACACACACACACAGACACACAGCGTATTACTTTCCCACATATAATTTAGCCACTAGAAATCATTTCATAAGAACAAAAACAAAACTCTAAATAATACCTTTTTTTTGCTTAATATGATTTCTCTCTATTTGTTGTTGTTGTTATTGTGGTGGTGTTGTTGTTGGTGTTGGTGTGGGCTGGCAGCCGCCTTCGATTTTTACGCTTCGATACTTCAACGCATATTGGTTATATATTAAGCACTGACCGCGATCTGTGCCTTATTTCCACGTTTGTTGTTGTTCTTTTTTTGGATTTATTATGTTTATTTCAATATTTGACAGAGTCAGTTATATGTTTATTTCGTGGGTTGATGTGGGCTCAACATTTAAAAATGCACTGCGTTTGCTTTTGCTTGTTAACTCTCACATCGCATATTCGTTCACCCGCCCTCGCAAAGAGTGGCAACGCCAGTCACGGCCAGGGATGCAGCAAAAACGGCAACTTTTTGGTTTTTTTAAATATTTAATGTTTAATTGCGGGTTTATAATCCAATTTCTCTCTGTTCCGGGGAAAAGACCAAATGAAATTAAAAATAAGGAATTACATTTCGTTGTTTTTTTTAAATTAAAATAGGTGAAATAACTGACTTATACCCTTGTTCCACTGTACATTCTCTGGACAAGCTAAATGACCCCATTCTTTCTGTGTATAAATGGGGTTATAAACCAAGAGTTTTTTAAATATTTTTAAATTTTTTTTTTACAAAAAATATAATCTTAATAATTATTCTAATGTCTTTGCTTTTACAACATCCCATGCCTTACGGACAATTTTAGCTTTCTTTTTACTAAATAACTTATTTTTAAATCATTTTTTTATATTTTAAATTTTCCCCAATGAAAAAAGTTATTAGCTCCACGCCACCAATTAAAAAATTGATATATTGATAATTTATGATAATTTTTTTAAATGTTGTAAGTAATGTAATATTTTAAATGGTTTATATATGAGTAAAGATTATATATTAATATTTTTTTTAATTTATTTTTTTTATTTGATGTGAAACATCTTTAATTTCGGTACGGACGATTTTAGTAGGAGTAAAATTTGATTTCAGCGTCACGTGACGCTGACGTCATTTATATTTTGTGTTGTTCTGATTTGTGGAGTTTCCCGGCAAACACACACACACAAGAGGATGGGCAGAGGGGGGAAGCGAAGAGGTAGGAAAGCTGCTGAAGAGGGGCAACTGGGTGGGTTCTGGGAAAGATCTGGGTGTGATCTTGGTGGGATCTGGTGGTATTTGGGAGGGATTTGGGTGGAATCTTATCTGGGCGGCATCTGGGTAAGATCTGGATGGGAACGGGGATGAGATCTGGGTGGTTTCTGGGTGGGATCTGGGAGGGATATGGGTGGTATCTGGGTGGGATCTGGGTGGGATCTGGATGGGATCTGGAAGTGAGGATCTGGGTGGTTATTTGGGAGGATTGGGTGATCTGGAAGTCGATATGGGTGGGAGCTGTGTGGGATCTGGATGAGGATCTGGGTGGGAGCTGTGCGGGATCTGGGTGGGTTCTGGGTGCGATCCAGGAGGGTTCTGGGTGGGATCTTCGAGGGATCTGGGTGGGAGGGATCTAGGAGTGGGATCTTGGAAGGATCTTGGGGGATCTGGGTGGGATCTGGGTATGATCTGGGCGGAATCTAAGTGGGATCTGGATAGGATCTGAGTGGGATCAGGTTAGGATCTAAGTGGGATCTAGCTAGGTTGGATGTGGGTAGTATCTGGGCGGGATCTGGATCTGATCTTGGTTGGATCTCATCTTGGTGGAATCTGGTGGGTGAAACATCATGATTTATCTCTGGATCAGCACAATAAACAAGACTTTCTGAAAAATGAAAGAACACTGCAGCAAGATATCTTGATGCTGGTATTTCTACTCCCTGTTAGTTTTCTTCTTTCGAAAGAGTGTCCTTACTGATTTATATATCATTAAGAGCTTGTGAGTTAAAAATTAGCTCTAAATCTGAGCATTGTGTTTCACATCAGAGCCCCGTGAGTGTTTACGACACTCAGACCTTTTTTAAACACAAGATAGGGAAGAAAAATTTGATATAAAATTTTTTTTTTTTTTTTTTTTTTTTTTTTTTTTTTATTTTTTTTTTTTTTTTTAAGCGTTTAGCAAAATTTGTGAAAAATGGACAAGTAAGTAAAAAGAGTTTAAGCACCAGCACAACATATGCTTTATAGGTTCATTATACATTTAGGTTTCTTACAAAAAAAAAAGATAAACTTGCACTGAGTCTTCTTACACAGACCCTGAGACCACAAACACTAGTTCTTAGGTGGAAAACAAAAAAGTGAGTTTGAAAAAAGCATTTTATAGCTCCTGTCGCATAATTAAATTTTTGTCTTAAGTAGTATACACTTCCACAAAGAACTGCCAAAACAAAAATACCAAAAGTGACAATTCTTTTGTTTTCTGACAGTGTGACCAGATTGTAAGATGTATGCATGTAATATGGTCACATTGCCTATAGCGTTGTTTTTGGTTTTGATTTTAAATTATGAGTTTCACAATCAGTAAATACAAATGATTAACATGCGTTCTTCACGGCCCTGATGAGCAGAATATGGCAATTTAGTAATGATTAAATTCATAATTATTACCCAGTTTAAATTTTTGAATCTCGATGTTTTGTGTAGCTTGCTTTGAAAAATTGCGTTCAATCGAGTGATGGGAAAATTTTTCACATTTCACCCCAAATTTGTGTATCGACAATTGATACCTCTTGAAATAATTAAAATTAATTATTCAGGGAGCTATCGATACACAGAAAATACGGATCTAGTATTTTATCGGTATTTAATTGAGACGTTTTTGTTGGAAGTGTGGACTGTCAAAGTTTTGGCACAAAAATTTTTGTGAGTTTTTTTTTTATATGGAGTTTTTGTTTTGGCAAAATCTTTGGTGGAAGTGTATACTACGCTTAAGAAATGGAAGATAACGAATTTTGTATCGTTTTTATGTTTTTAAAAAGTTTTTATTTTTTTTATTTTATTAGATTATATCGTATTTTGATTTTGTATTGATTTAAAAAATATGATAAGTTTATGCTCACTGATTCCAAAACTGTTTCGGTTTAGCTCCATCAGTTCTTGTTTCCAAGATATGGCGGAAAAACGAAAAGTTGAATTTTTTGGCACTCAATTTTTGTTTGCCGCCCATAAATTTAAATATGTATTTTTGTCTTAATCAGTCTATAACTTTGCCAAATAAACTGATTAAAATGCCACAAAAATCACAAAAATTAGATCATATGTTGACTATATGCTCAGATGGCGAATATATTAATCCAAGAACCGCGCTAGCCTAGAACGGGATGATTTATTTTGATAAAAAAGCTATAAATCAAAAATGTCTGTCTTTAGAGGCAAATTTAGACACTTTCCGCTGTACTTATAAATCGCCTTTGATTTTTTAAAAATGCATTGATATGTACTTTATCGCAAATAGCTCATAAACTCACATATTTATGCCTAGTGTGGCCTCCATAAATCCTAGAGTGCCAAAAATTCATCTATTTCGTTTTCCGCCATATCTTGGAAACAAGAGCTGATAGGACCAAAACCAATGATGCAGTCTTGTTCAGTGCAATCAATATGAACATAATCAGATAAAAATAGACCTGCACCAAAAACACTGTTGGGCTGTGTTATGATTGTGGTTGTCCCATTTACATGCTACAATCAAAAAGCCTGCGATTTATTTAAACCATGATTTGAACACACAATCCTTTTTATTTATAAAATCTTTCGACTTCCGTGCCCTTACGACGTGATTTCCAAATGTAAGCGAGTTTTGAGTTTTTCAATCAAGAACTGTGACCAAAGGAAAGCTGAAACAGTCCAAACACAAATAATATTTATGGCAATATTTGAGGATGCCCCATTCGGTGGACTAGTTTATATTTAATGATAAAGCGATTTGACCATTGATCCACTGTTTCACTCCAAATACTAAGCAACTCCAAAATCCTCCAATTATAAACTTTACAAGGAACGAATACTCCTTACCCATTTTTAAGATGCCACTTTACAAATTTCACTAATATGAGAGACGCAGCGAAACACCAAAAATTGAAAGTGAACTTAAGTCTATCCAAGCTGTCTGATCCCACTTAAAGAAGTGGCAAAAAAATATTTATATACTCCGGCAACATCCACAGCTACTGGACATTCAGTAAAGCTGGAAGCAGGTTCTTAACGCAAAAAATTTGGAGCATTTAATATTCCTTTAAAAAAATTTGAACAATTTTTTAAAAGACTGAAATAGAAATATTTGATCTAGAGCCCTAGAAGGGACATTGGTTTTATATTTTATCAAATTTATTTATTTATTTTCAATTTAATCTTAAGCAAGAAAGTGCTTTGGAAAGGTATATCACCGACTCACCAAAATTTGAAATAAACATCGATATCTTTATTTTGGGAAGAAATGGCAAAA
Organism: Lordiphosa stackelbergi; assembly: GCA_018904235.1. NCBI lineage: Eukaryota > Metazoa > Arthropoda > Insecta > Diptera > Drosophilidae > Lordiphosa > Lordiphosa stackelbergi. The sequence goes on from JAEIFU010001996.1 coordinate 36,553, forward strand.
GTAAAAAACGGTGTTAATATTGAAGTGTTTAAGGAATTAGTAGGATTTGTAAGAAATATATTGTCCCTTCCACACAGTTCTGCTTGGCGTAAACTCGAATTTGATTCAAATATCAAATATAATGCTATGGCAAGGAACTCTGTACGAGTACAGAGCCAAATTATGTGTGGTCTGTCAAAGACTTGTAAATATTGGAATGTAACTGATCTCAGAGTGGTGATTTATATAATATCAGTATATTGAATATTGACTGTTTTGTTTTCATAATGTTAAGAAGTAATAAATACATTGACGTTGGAATCTTCATTTTTTAGTTAGAGACACTTAAGAAATGAGAATAATTTGGTTTTTTTTTTATTTTAGAAAAAAAAAAATTTTTTTTTTTTTTTTTTAATAATTGTTGTTTTTTTTTTTTTTTTGGTTTTTTTTTTTTTTTCTAACGGAGGCCGGGGGGTTGTTTTTTTGTTTATGTGGGAGATGATAGGCCCATATTTGTGTTTTTTTTTGTGTTGTTGTTTTATTCAAGGGGGAAATCCCAGATGTTTTATTTGTATTTGTTTTAGGATTTTAAAGAGGGAGTAGGTTACAATCGTTTTATTCACACTCGACATAAGAATAAACATTGGACGGTGAAATACATTAAAACATGATTTAAACACAGAATTAGCGAATTTTAGTTGTTAGTGGTCGTAGTCCTTGTGAAAAGGCTGACGCTTCGATTGTCAACCAACTCAAATGGTGAAAATTTGGCCTGTAATATAAAAGGTGTGGCAATGCTTTCCGTAGTTATATAAAACTTGATTTGGTTAATATTTTCAATGGTCCCCTCCATTTCACCATGAGCGCGGCGCCTTTTATGATTCTCAAATATTATATGGCCACATACGTTCAATCGTTTGCACTTTTCGATGATTTGATCACTGAATTTGAGGCCGGGGATAATGTGAAATAGTTGAAACTCTGTCCTCACTATTGCATCAGGTTGAATCATCCACGGATTTGGAACCGTTAATGACTCGGTTTCACTTGTACTTGAATCACTAATATCAGCTTCATTAGAATCGATGGAACTGCTGGATGTCGCTTCAGTGCTGTGGTCACTAGAGGTAGACATCTTTTCTAAATAAATGTGTTCTGATAGTTTATAATATTTTCGAGCAGATTTTTTCAAATAAAACTATAAACTAAAGTTAAATACATCGAACACTGAGATTAATAGAAAAATTACAGCTCAAAAATAAAGGAAGTCAAGGGTGTAGAGTAAAGCTTGGTACGGGGATACGGCGCTCATCTCTAGTTGTTTTGTTTTCAAATTTAACTTGGCGGGAAAATTGAACTGAATTAATAGCGAATAGTTTTGGGTGCCTCCAATGATGCAATACTTACTACAATAGCTTTATGTGATTCGCAAGAATCCGGTAGCGGCACCTAGTGTTTGACAGTGTTAGGTTAATCCTTACTTGCAGTGAAGATCCAAGTGGAGGCAGATGTTAAACATAAATAAATAAATCGTTTGTAGGTTCATTGTGACCTTTAATTGTAATTTTTAAGTAATTTGCTCAAATAGGCAATTGGTGCTCTTTGGACACGACTAGGGAAAGGGCTGAATCGACTGTTTTGGACATGTACTTATAGATTAGAAGATGTTGTCTACGACTAGCGGTGACAAAGAAGTCCCAAGTGTGACCATTGAAAAGTTCTCCAGCTCATCCGTTCGACATACGGAATCGCCGTACTCCACATTTGAATCATAAGCCCTCTCATATGAGGACCTAAGTTTCTTAAAAAGAGAATCAGCACTTACACATTCCTTGTGCCAAAAAGTTGGTCAGAAACGGCACGAGTGGAGTTGCTTGAGTTGCTTAGGATGCCACCAGCGTACGCTGTTCTTTAACGAAGCCCAGGGCGCGTTGCAATGATCTCCTATCAATAACAATCAATTATGAATAGCATAATTATACTAAATAATTATAATACTTTAGATAGGGCTAAGGCCACCTTCTCCTCCAATAAAAAGTTGTTCAGCCTTTGTAATGTTTTTGTATAGTTGTCCTATTTATTTTATAACTCCGCGCCACAACACTTGCATGTATATGTGTGCCTACCGCCATCCCAGCCAGCAAAGTTAGGAGCGCTCTAAATTATGTGTCTGAAAAGAGCCGCGTTTCAGAGTGTTTTCGGAGTAGGCACATAAATAAGAGCGTTTTCGGAGGGTTTTTTGTGCTCTCCACACCTAGGCTCATAGAAAGCTCTTATGTATGAGCATATTCGGAACGATAGTAAGTAAGTACAAAGTAAAAACCTCGCTTAAAATAACGGTGTGAAGATCGCTTATCGCAAAATGATCTAAAATTGACAATTTTATTTAGTTTGAACATTGAAGAAGTGTAAGTTGGACGTGCTTAAAAATGTGTAACAAAGTGTTTAAAATTAAGTAAAAGAAAGTGTTTCAACTGAAATTTATAATTTAAAGCCAAAATGAGTGTCCAGAGATCAAGCCGGTCTGAGTGTAAAAAAATAATTAATGCCCTGAAGGCAAAGAATCGACGCTGTGAGGAGCCTCTGCCATCAGAGCTGGACGTATTCAATGAACCCCTAATGGATTCAGGACATATTTTGGAGCAAAATTTTATTGAAAATTATGGATACTCCAGTGATAGTAGCGACCTGTCTGAACCTTCGGAAGACCTTGAGATCAAATCTCTTCGGGATAAATTGTCTAATTGGGCTGTTGTATTTCATATTTCTTGCTCGGCTTTAAATGAGCTTCTTAAGATCTTGCGGCATATATCACCTGATTTGCCGTTGGATTTCAGATCTTTAAAAAAAAAACACCTAAAGATGTTTTTTGTGCATTATGGAATCGCTGATTGCTTGACTGATTTTTTTGAAAACTTTTCTTTTAATGAAAAGGCATTATACATTAATATAAATATTGATGGAACACCATAACATTCTGCTTCCACTTAAAATTGAAGAGCTTCCATTAGATATAGTGCGCCAATTCCCATTCGATTATATGCATACAGTTTGCCTCGGGGTAATGCAAAGTATGTTGAATGGATGGATAAAAATTAGAGGCCAGAACTACTCCTTATCTAAAGAAACGAGAGCGTAAGTTAAAGTCGGCTCTAACCGACTTTCATATACCCGTTACTCATGAAAAAACATGTTTAACTATCTCTAGAAGGTACGAATTGTCAATCTTTAAAACTGTAGGAGATATAACGTTTTTTCCAAATTGCGGGGGCGGGAGGGGGCGTGGCCAAAACTTAAAACAAACTTGATTTGCGTGCAGATAAAAGAATCATTTGTCCCGTACATGTCAAACCTCTATCTCTTACCATCTTTGAGATAAAAATAGTTTATTTAAATAACCTGTTCATGTCTTTAAAGACAGATATAAGTAGGGAATTTTCCAGAAAACCCAGAAGTATTTTATATATGGATAGGTGGAAAGCCGTTGAGTTTAGGCAATTCCTAGGAGTTTTAACTGAAAGCCGATACGAACATTTTATGCAATTAAGCATTGCTATAAGAATTCTGCTTAGTGATGAGTGCTTTCAAATATGAAAGTTACTTATGCAATGTAAAAACATGGTTAGAAAGGGAACACAAGTTGCTACGCAGATATATAATCGCCTCGTAGAGCAAAGTATGAATACCACATTAAGAAGAGATTCCAAATCAAAAGTTTTAAAAAGATGTTTGAATGGAAATATTTTCTCAATTCAAAAAATAAAAAAAAAGTCTTGCGGTATTTCCGCAAGCTTGTCTTTGCAAGCGCGTAGTTCTAGTTGTATTCGTCGCATCGGTTCACGCTAGAGCTTTTTGGAAAGCTCTTTTCACGCGCTAACACGTGTTTGATTTATTGTTGTTTGTTTTTAGTCGTTCGTGAGTTATAGCGTCGCAAACATGGAGCAAAATAAAGAGAAAATACGGCATATTTTACAGTACTACTACGATAAAGGCAAAAATGCATCTCATGCTGCCAATAAAATTTGTGCAGTTTATGGACCCGATACAGTTTCCATTTCCACCGCACAACGATGGTTTCAACGTTTTCGTTCTGGTGCAGAGGTGATCGAAGATGCGCCACGGTCCGGAAGGCCTGTCGTCGAAAATTGCGATAAAATCGCTGAATTGATCGAAAGAGACCGGCATAGTAGCAGCCGTAGCATCGGCCAAGAGCTGGGCATGAGTCATCAAACCGTTATAAACCATTTGAAGAAGCTTGGATTCAAAAAGAAGCTCGATGTATGGGTGCCACACGACTTGACGCAAAAAAACATTTTTGCCCGTATGGATGCATGCGAATCGCTTCTGAATCGCAACAAAATCGACCCGTTTTTGAAGCGGATGGTGACTGGCGATGAAAAGTGGGTCACTTACGACAACGTGAAGCGCAAACGGTCGTGGTCGAAAAGCGGTGAAGCTGCCCAGACGGTGGCCAAGCCTGGATTGACGGCCAGGAAGGTTCTTCTGTGTGTTTGGTGGGATTGGCAGGGAATCATCCACTATGAGCTGCTCCCCTATGGCCAAACGCTCAATTCGGACCTGTACTGCCAACAACTGGACCGCTTGAATGCGGATGCAGCACTCATGCAGAAGAGGCCATCTTTGATCAACAGAGGCCGAATTGTCTTCCATCAGGACAACGCCAGGCCACACACATCTTTGGTGACGCGCCAGAAGCTCCGGGAGCTCGGATGGGAGGTTCTTTTGCATCCACCGTATAGTCCGGATCTCGCACCAAGTGATTACCACCTATTTCTGTCCATGGCGAACGAGCTTGGTAGTCGGAAGTTGGCCACAAGAGAGTCCTGTGAAAATTGGCTCTCCGAGTTTTTTGCCAATAGGGAAGCGAGCTTCTATAAGAGGGGCATTATGAAGTTGGCATCTCGTTGGGAACTCGTCATCGAACAAAACGGCGCATATTTGACTTAAATCGCATTATTATAACCAATTTTATGAACAATTGAAAATTCAATAAAAATACCGCAAGACTTTTTTGACATATTTGAGCTGTAATTTTTCTATTAATCTCAGTGTTCGATGTATTTAACTTTAGTTTATAGTTTTATTTGAAAAAATCTGCTCGAAAATATTATAAACTATCAGAACACATTTATATAGAAAAGATGTCTACCTCTAGTGACCACAGCTCTACATCTGAAGCGACATCCAGCAGTTCCATCGATTCTAATGAAGCTGATATTAGTGATTCAAGTACAAGTGAAACCGAGTCATTAACGGTTCCAAATCCGTGGATGATTCAACCTGATGCAATAGTGAGGACAGAGTTTCAACTATTTCACATTATCCCCGGCCTCAAATTCAGTGATCAAATCATCAAAAAGTGCAAACGAATGAACGTATGTGGCCATATAATATTTGAGAATCATAAAAGGCGCCGCGCTCATGGTGAAATGGAGGGGACCATTGAAAATATTAACCAAATCAAGTTTTATATAACTACGGAAAGCATTGCGACACCTTTTATATTACAGGCCAAATTTTCACCATTTGAGTTGGTTGACAATCCGAAGCGTCAGCCTTTTCACAAGGACTACGACCACTAACAACTAAAATTCGCAAATTCTGTGTTTAAATCATGTTTTAATGTAAAAAATTTCAACGTTCAATGTTTATTCTTATGTCGAGTGTGAATAAAACGATAATGGATATGGAAATATGCGGAATTACCAGATTGTCATGCCTATCGACCTTTAAAAATCCTAAACTGAATTCAAATAAAATCTCTGGCTAGATCCCTTCGTATGATAACCAAACCCACCAAAACGTCCATTTGAGGCAATCATCTACCACATAACCACAGTCAGAGCCACGGTTGCCACTTGAGAAAGAAAAAATGCACCAAAAAAAGTAAAAAAAGAACCATTTTTATAAAAAACGAGAGCGTAAGTTAAAGTCGGCTCTAACCGACTTCGATATACCCGTTACTCATGAAAAAACATGTTTAACAGTGTTCCTGCGTTCCTTAGTGTGACCATCCGAAAAGTATGCAACATTTTTTTTTAAGTGGGAGGGGGTGGTAGCCGGGGGGGCTTGGTTCACTTTTTTGCTTATAACTTGAGAACCGTTCATCCGATCTTTATCATTTCTTCGGCAAATCGATTCATTTTGCTAATTACTAACTATCTCTAGAAAGTACAAATCGTCAATCTTTAAAACTGTAGGAGATATAACGTTTTTTCCAAATTGCGGGGGCGGGAGGGGGCGTGGCCAAAATTTGAAACAAACTTGATCTGCGTGCAGATAAAAGAAGCATTTGTCTGATCAATATCGACCCCTGTGCGCGAAAACATCGTATGTGCCATTTTTTACGAAATTGACATTTTGATGCCAATTAGTTCTAAATCCACCAACTCATCATCTGGTAAAATTATATAGCGATAATCACTTCGGTTACGGAGATACAACAAAATCAATTTAATCGTATGTGCCAGTGATGAGTTTTTTTCTTGTGGGCGAAATGATCGTATGTGCCACACAATACTGATATTCAACAGTCTGGTGGGAAAATAGCTAAATTGGCAGTGTTGATGGCAATGGGGTGAGTGAGGAGAGCACGCTTTTACACCCTTACGCTGTGAGTAACACCTTTCTCAGATGGAACTTTTCAAATTTATTTCATCCTTCTTACCTTGTTTTCCTGTTTTCAAACTGAGCAGTAAATTTTTGCATTTGTTCTGTGTGGGCTTTAGTTGATCCTAAACCAAATGTGTTTCCTCACAATAAAACGCATAAACAGAAAATATAACTCTTAAAATCATACTTCGAGAAACTTCCTGCAGTGCCATCACATTATTGCAGAGCCAAAAGCACTAAAGTTTATTTGTCGCAGGAATTCATAAACATTCAGAACCTTTATAAGTGCTATGCTCAATTCATGAAAGATGAAAACCTCAGCAGCTCAATTGTTTCGATTTGTGTATTTAGACGGATTTTTAAAAAAGATTGTAATATTGGCGTTCACTTACCAAAAAGATGAGTGCACTAAGTGCGAAAATATTAGGTTTCTTGATGAAGAAGACAAAAAATATAGCATGAAAACAAATGAAGTTTAGATGCACATCAAAGACAAGGATGATAGCAAGTGCATTTTTTTAAGAAAATAAAAACAAAAAGAAAACAAATGGGGCATACCGATTTTCCAAACTGGAAGTCATTTGCGAATTAATTACTTCCCAGTGAAATTAAATTGAACATAAATTGGCTGCACATCGCCAAATTTCAGAAAAATTCAGGTTTAATTGAACTACAATATGGTTATTTCGATAGTTCTCAGAAAAGACTATTACCAATCTAAATTTTCCCGAGAAGATAAAATCATTATAACATAATACCTTATGTATTACGACCAACAAATATCTTGACTTACAAAACCTTTGTCTAAAATATAGTAATACACCAAAATATCATGATGAATACTTAAATCTGCAACATTCGTCAAATTTAAAAGTCTCTTTGGTTGAGAGTGACGAAGAAGACTAATCTATTTATTTACTTTGTTAAAATAAGACTTTGTTAAATTGAAAATTTTCTTTATTTTAGTTTTATAAGTACATACTTGAAATAAAAATTATGAATATTTTATTTTTCATTGATCTTTCATAAAAAAATATTCTTTTTATTTTGTTTTTATGTATTTTGTACAATTTGACCTATTTTACAAATTATCGTAAGTGCCAAACTTGATAATGCACTTAAAAAATTGGTGGGCAAAAACATCGTATGTGCCAAAAATCAGTTATTAGGAAAAGGATCAGTTTTTTCACAAAAATAGTTATGAGTTTAGTTAAATAAATTGATAAATGTTGCACATCTGAAGATTGGTAGTGATGTTGCCAGCCATCGCATCGAAAAATAGAAAAAAGCCTCTCCTGTAAAATTTAGTTTTTGGCACATACGATTTTTGTCTCTGCTACTCTTTGTGATTTTAATATTTTTATTTTTCTCATTTCACACTATTTTCGTTGATTTTGTGATAGGCTCATCATATGAATGCGAATTTTCGCGCTTGTACTTATTTGATATTTGGTGCTTAGAAAATGGTACCAGTGTTGAAAAATGTACGAAAGTATTCGATGTCCTTAAAAAAGAAATTGAAAAATGGGGCTGCACTGTTGAACCGAATCTATTGAAAAAACGCATTGATTACAACACCAAAAAACTCTCAATGTTTTGGAAGAATTCTAAAAGAACAAAATTAAAAGTACTGGAAACTCATTCTGATTGGCTTGCACAGAAGGAATCGATTTCAGTGAGCTATAATTCAGAAGCATCTGACTCTGGTAAAGATAGAGGACGTCCAAGAATTAATTATGCTGACTCTTCAGGAAGAACAAAACGTCGACGAATAGCTGAAATCGCAGAGCTTGATGAGTCCGCTGCTAATGTTTTGCGTGGTGCTTCTCAACAATCAAAAATAACGATTTCTACACCAAATATAATTGAAGTTTTGTCGCTTATGATGGAAGCAAATTTAACAAAGCATCAATATTTGATAATAAGGAGCTTTGTAAACAGTAAAATTTCAGTCGAACTGTTTCCCAGCTACAATAACATTTTAAAAGAAAAAAAAAGTTACCCAGACCAAATAATTGTTGGCGAATCTCACGCCGAAGTTGAGCTTCAAAGTCTATTAGACCATACCGCAACGCGTATTCTGGAACTACAGAGCGATGTTATCAATGAAGTGTTGGATGACAAAGAGAACCTTACTCTAATAGGAAAATGGGGTTTTGATGGTAGTTCAGGGCACAGTGAGTACAAACAGAAAGTTGAGAACAATAATACGGAAGAGAGTAACTTATTTGTTACATCGTATGTCCCGCTTCAACTAATATCAAAACAGGATGAAACTCATACCACCAAAATAATTTGGAAAAACCCACGACCATCCTCCACTCGCTACTGCCGCCCAATAAGGTTTCAATTTAAAAAAGAGTCGACTCAACTGGCCATTGATGAAGAAACTTATTTCAAAAAGAAAATTGGCCTGTTATGCCCCACCAAATTCAATACTGCTCAAAAATCGATTCAAATTAAACACGTTTTGCAACTTACTATGGTGGATGGTAAAATTTGCAACGCCTTAACCCAAACTTCGTCAGCAAAATGCTACATTTGTAGTGCGAAGCCCACCGAAATGAACGATATTGAAAAATGTCTGCAAAAAGAAGTTCAAAAAGATCGGTTTGAATTTGGATTGTCACCTCTGCACGCATATATTCGATTTTTTGAATATTTCCTTCACGTATCATATAGACTTGATCTTAAAGTATGGCAAATTAGGTCCTCAGAAGGAAAAGCTGAGTTTTCGAAGAAAAAACAATATATTCAATCACAGTTTCGAGCCAAAATGGGCTTAATAGTCGACAAGGCAAAGATTGGAGGGAGTGGAACTTCAAATGATGGAAACACGGCAAGACGACAGGTCTTGATAAAGACTTAATAGAGAGATGTGCAATACTATTGCAAGCATTGTCTTCAGGGTACAAAATTAATATTGAAAAATTCAGATCATACGCCCTGGATACTGCAAGGGAGCTCACAATTAAATATTCCTGGTACCACCTCCCAGCGTCCGTTCACAAAATATTAATTCACTCTTCTGACGTCATAAAACATGCACTGGTATCTATTGGAGAGCTATCTGAAGAAGCTGCTGAGGCTAGAATCAAAGATATTAAAAAATTCCGACTACAACATACGCGTGAAACTTCGCGTGTTTCAACAAATACGGACTTGTTCAATCGTTTACTTATAAGTTCAGATCCTCTTATAACGGGACAGCGTAAATTACCATCCAAGCACAAGTCAATTTTACCAAAATCTGTTGTTAATTTACTGGACTAACTTAAAAATCTAAGATTTCATCTATATATTTATTAAATTTTTTTTTTGTTAAAATTTTATTTAATTTTGTTTTCTAGTTTTTTTAATTAATTTCTGAATTTCTGTATCCTTTCTTATAATGTTAAACTAAATATGTATATACAAAAACAAAAACAAAAATATTAAAACACAAATACGAAATATAAATATGTAAAATTAATTTTGTACAAAAGATGAAATAGGGTGGTAGAGGTGGGAGTACAAGTGCTGAACCACGCCCATTTTGTCATAACCTGTATCCAACAATTTTATAAAGCCGTGGACGAAGCTTCAAGTTGATATGTATGCTGGAAGTATTTTTGGCCACGCTCTCCATACAAGCTGGCCCGGAACCTGAATCACTACTCTTTCTCCCATCTCTAACAAATTTCGCTCAGCTTATCAGCTTTACTATCGTTATCGATAACCAGATGTGCAGTGTCCGTGTTTGTGTATAACAAAGAAAACATGAAATTGATGGCAACCAACTGCTGATGGTACACAAATTCAACGCGTAGGCACACACGGGGCAAGCACCAAGGCACCAGCACACACACACACACACACACACACACACACGACAGAAACCGCACACGGTATTTTGCTGCGGGCGCAGCCCTACACAAAATGGTATGTAACCCGTACCCTCCTACCTCACCCCCCGCACCACTCCGGCTGATTCACTGGACCTTCTTATTCCTTAATCCCCCCACACACAGCATGCCGCCTCAATGACCACCGTGGAGGTGCTGCTTCAGGAATTCTACCAGCCCAACACCAGCAATGCCCGCAAACGTGAAATTGAAACCAATCTGCTGGCCTTCAAATCCCAACCGGAGGCCTGGCAGCTGTGCCTGCGTGTGGCCACCGCCAGCAACAGTTTCACCGAGAATCAATTCCTTTGGTTCTTTAGCACCTCCACGCTGGAGCATACCATAACGCGACGCTGGAGTCAATTAACGGCCGCGGATCGTTTGCTTTTACGGGAAACATTATGGAATTCGTATGCCCAGCTGTCGATGGGTCCCCAAGCAGCGCGACGTCATCGTGATACATTGGCCCAGCTGATTGCCCTAATGGGGAAACGTGAATTTCCAGAATTGGATGCCAATTATATGCAACATTGCATGGAACTGACCAAAACACGTTTCGTACTGGGCATCAATCTGTTGCGTGTCACCTCGGAGGAGGTGGTCAGCAATCGTGGTGATTTGACCACCGAATGGAAACAATACTTCTATTCCTGGTGAGCATTGAAAATGAAGAGAAAGAGAGAGAGAGAGAGGGGGAAGTTTGTGTGGTGTCTGCCTGTTTCCAAAAAATAAGAAATCGGCCTGTTTCAAAAAAATGCAAAAGTGAGATCGATTGAGATTTAGGAATATGTTTTAAAAAGGTTCCACAACTGAACTGTTAGAGCGAATATTCAGCGTCGTATTCAAACCAGAGATTAAAACCGTAACCGAAACCGTAACCTAAAATTAATTTTTAATTTAATTTTAATTTTATTTCGGTTTTATCCCAACGCTACAGATACATAGGTACTATAAATTGGCGCATTGGTCACAAAAACATAGAGATCACAAAAGATGATGATATACAAAATACATATAAAAACGAGAAAGGCAAAGCTAACTTCGTCTGTACCGAAGTTTTGATACACTTGAAATAGCTTGTCTCAACGGTTAGCGACTTCGACCAAACTTCGCAGATCAGCTTAAAAACATTACATATTACCCATGACCGTGTTTGAGAGCAGTAATATTGAGAACAAAACAGTTTTTCTTACTAAAACCCATTTTCCGAACGAACATTTGTATGGCAGCTACAAGAAGTAGTCATCCGATCCGGTCGGTTCCGACATATTAGCAGCGTGCAGTAAAAAGAAGACTCTGTGCAAAGTTTCAGCTCGATAGCTCCAAAACTGAGGGACTAGTTCGCGTAGAAACAGACAGACGGACAGACGGACGGACGGACAGACGGACGGACAAAGCTTAATCGACTCAGCTCGTCATGCTGATCAAGAATATATATACTTTATGTGGTCGGAGATGATTCCTTCTATGCGTTGCAAACTTCTGGGCAAAATTATAATACACTTTTCAAGTGTATAAAAAATAAAAAAAATACATTAAATTTAATCCTAACAACCCTAATAAAATACTAAACTTTTCTAAAACTTTCATTTAATCTATGTTTGTCTTTTGAGATGATTAGTTAACTGAGATTTAAAATGCATTGCGTTCCCAATAGTCTTAATGTTATATGGCAGGTTATTCCAATAGCGGGCAGATTGAATGAAAAAATGTTTTTCGGAGCTGGCCAATCTTACGCGCTGACTAACTATGTTTTTCGTTCGAGTTGAAACAGCAAGTTGTATATTTTGAAATAAATAGTGAGGCTCTTTTGTCGTTAGAATCTTATGGAATAATAATAATGTGCGAAGTCTGATCCACGACTCTAAGTCAAGGCCAAGAATTTGTTTTGCGAATTGCGAGATATGGTCTCTACTACCAAGATTGAATACATATCTTACGATGGAGTTAAATGCCACCTTAAGCCTTTGCATACTGGTTGCGTCACTACTACCAAATATTTCCACACCGTAGAATAGAGTCGGGATGAGACATGTTCTAGCAACCAAAAGCCTGAGATGAGGAGGAATGAGTTTTTGAGTAAGCGACAACTGCCTAACCAACCCGAATGTTTTCCCGGACACTTTCGTAATATGGTCGCCCCACGTTAGAGTATTATTAAATTGGATTCCCAGGTTAGTGGTATCCTTAGCATATTCCAGCGGAACATTGTTTATTGTCAGCTTAGGCAGATCACTGACATTAAGAGCCTTCTTGTAGATTACTACACATTTCGACTTTTTGGGATTTAGCCCCAAACCATTCGCTTTAGCCCACTCGCTAATTTCCACGAGATCCCTATTACAAATTCTTACACACTCATTCAATTCACGCAACGGTCGACTTACATAAAGTTGTACGTCATCAGCATACAAATGGACATTACAGCCTTTCAGACAATCAGGAAGGTCGTTGATATACACAGAGAAGAGTAAAGGCCCAAGGACAGAACCTTGAGGGACACCACGAGTTAGACTTAAGAAACCTGACATACAAGACCCCGATACCACTGCTTGGTTTCTATCACACAAATAGGACTTTATAAGACGCGTTGCAGTTGAGGAAAAATTGTACAGATTTTTAAGCTTGGTACTTAAGATATTGTGGTCAACTGTATCAAATGCCTTGCTGAAATCTAGCAAGGCTAATAATGTAACATTGTTAATGTCCGTCTTCTTACGTATATCTTCTACAATCTTTAAAATAGCTGTCGTGCAGCTTCTGAATTTTTGATAACCAGATTGTAGTTGGCTTAACAAAGAATTGGATGAGAGAAATGTCTGAATCTGTTTGGCCATTAGTTGTTCAAATACTTTTGCCAAGAAAGGGAGAATGGAGATTGGTCTGAACTCGCTTATATCTTTTGGTATGGGTATAATTTTAGCAAATTTCCAACAGTCAGGAAATACAGAGGTTGTGAATATCGTATTAAATATATAGGTGATATGATTAAGAAGCATAGGAAGTAATATTTTCAAGAATTTGGGATTAACTTTGTCTAAGCCTTCCGCATTTGATTTCACTTTTAGGACACATTCCAGAACGTCACATGAATTTACACACTCGAAACTAAAACTACTATCACATAAGGGTAAAGCATTCAGGTACAAGTTTTGGGTCGCTGCAGGTACGTTCAAATTTGCAAATTTTGTATTGAGTTCCTCTACATCCAAGTCTGATTTGGATTGCGCCTTTGTCTTCCCTACACCTAAGTTTTTTAATTCTTTCCACGTCTGATTTGGAGTTCTTGTTGTCGGAGTTCTTGTTTTTTGTTGTCGGGCAAAAAATTCGAAATTTTGGCATTGAGCTAATAAAAATATTTGTAATTTTTTAAGATGATCATATCCAAAATATGCTTTTTTTAGGTAAAAAGCATATGCTAAAATAGTTCAAAATATGCTTTTCAAAATAATCCAAAATACCACACAAATTCCGTACATATGATTAAAGCAGCAATGGCCCTTGGAGGCATCCCGGGGCCGAAAACATTTCGTTATTCACATGTACACGACCCGAGCGCTTGCCGAAGCTGAGACCAAAAGAGCAGAAAGGCGTCATTCGCTCGACAGAGTTCGAAGCGATTAGGTCGAAGCAGATTCAAGGAGCTTTATTTTCGCACACTTATACACTCCCACTTTTTGGCCTCGCTCTCGCTGGCCATCGCTGGATTAAAGCGATAAAAAATACTGAACGCAAAAAGATACTATACACAGTCAAGCGCTGTAAATGGTTCGTAGTGTACTATTCAAAGCGCAATTACGGTAAAGGGTTTGTATCTTAATGTAATTCCAGTTTCTCGTTCGGTATGCTTCGATTCGTTCAGACCGCAAAAACTAGTCTTGTGAGTAAGTTCAGTTCACATACGAGCGAAAAGTTTGAGTCAGCTCCGTGAGCCTTATCATAAATATATTATAATTCATTGCCCGCCACGCTTAGTAATATCAGAAAATCAATTTCTAGGTTTCTTCATTACACTTGGTCAGCACTTTTTAGCAGCAGGTGACTATAACCCAAACATCCTCACTGGGGCTCAAGACATGACTAAATCCCAAAGGAAAGCAGCTCTATAGACGTACTCATGCGCATCAGGAAACAAACTCGACCTTTACTCATGTATCTCGGGTAGGCCTACATACTGGCCAGCAGATCCCAAGAAAATTCCGACCTTGGAGCTTTTGCATAACAAGAAAAAGGTCCACAAAATTTCAGTAACTACGAAGCACTCGCAGATTTGTCGTCAGATATTAACGAGCTCATTTTCACCCACTTCTAGAATGCCCTCAAATCAGAGAGTATCCTAGAAGACTGACATCACAGAAGACAAACCGGCTCAAGTACAAAAAATATATCAGTAGTCACATTAAACTGAGCCCAAACATCAACAGCGAAGATGAGACTGAAACTTCAGTCCAAGCCCTAAGCTCAATCACGACTGCAGCTGCTCATCACTCGAACTCACTAACTACAACAACAACACCAAAGCAAGTCCGTAGATTAACGAGTAGCTACATGGACCGGCTGGTCTGAAAGCGGCGTGCAAAGAAGGCCTGAGCAATCGGTCGCCAGCTGCAAGGCGCTCGACTGCGACACCGTAACGCTGCACAAAAAATCAAGCTGAAACGTGGCAAAACCGTTGCATCGCAAGGTATCACCCGCAAGCACCAAATTTCTCTGAAACATGCAAACATAAAGGCACCTGTAGGTAACACACCCCCTAAGGGACCAGAGAGGAAGATGGCCCCGCAGCGACGAAGAAAAGGCAAATGATTTTCCACTTCACCTAAGAAATGTTTTCCAGCCGAAACCACCAACCAAGTATATACACGCCATTGCCATTGATTCCCATCTTTGCACATACGCTCGACCTAAAAAAAGGTAATCACAGAAAGAAAAAAATACACCAGGACATGATCTTATTACGCCTAAAATGATCATGGAACCTTCGAGTCCTGCCGATTACATATATCTCAAGAATCTTCAATGCTGTACTGCGATGTCGACACACTTTCCAACTCAGTGGAAGAAATCGACAATCATAATGATTCGAAACCAGAAAAGGATAAAACTCAAGCGTCATCATGCAGACCCATGAGCCCATCATGCTTATCAAAAGTATTTGAGCAGATCTTACTTCGCGAAATTGATTAACATGCCCAAAATATAATTCCCTTACATCAATTTTGGTTTCGCCACTGGCCCATTGGGCAGTCTGTTGATCTGAATGGCGGCAGGTCGTATGGCTTTTCCGACCCTGCCTCTGAATTTCTAATAGTATAAGTTTGTCCCTTTGTTTAGAACAGTTTTTATTCAAAATTGAGGCACTGCTTCCACTTAAATACTCACCAACTCTTAGTGTTATGCGCCAGCAACTGAAGTATACTTGTCTCACGAAATAGCAATCGCAAAACTTCGCCGTTGGATTCGGCGTCTACAGGGTAGCGTTCTAGGTCCACTTTCTGTATTCTTGAACCTGCCGCAAAAATTCTAAGGAATCAAGATGCCAAGAGATTGTGGCAGACACCTTGCTCTGGACCCGTAGGAGCTGTATTTAGCGAGCTAAATGAAACACGTGACTTTAACGGTTAACGAGAAACATGGTCCCCAGATTCCTAAACTCTATGGGGAAATGCCTCTGCGAGCAGTGTGGACATTCTTCGAAGATCTCAATCAAGATTCTAGAACACTCACTGGAGCGCCATGGTACATTCGCAATAGTGTATCCACAACGACCTAGGATCCCACTGGTAGAACTAAAAATATAGCACCTCAAACTGAAAATATTCAGAGAAGCTCTTGCTCACCCTAATGAACTCGCACAATCTCTCACCTCAGAAGGCTGCCGTGAAAGACCTACTCAACCCTGCGACTGAATTAAAGAGCTGCAGGGACAAACTACCTTACCAGGCGATGGTCTATAATAGTTTCTGAGATTAAGATTTGAAAACTTATTGTTAGTCTCGTTAAGAGAAGATTCAATAAATTC